>PITA01020502.1:0-34646 GCA_004023965.1 Spilogale gracilis | reverse complement strand
TTTCCTTTATCCTTCTTTCCTTCCTTCCTTCCCTCCTTCCTCCCTCACTCCTTCCTTTCCTGTCCATCCTTCCTTCCTTCCTGTTCTTTCTTCCTTCCTTCCCTTTTCCTTCATCCTTCTTTCCTTCCTTCCTTCCCTCCTTCCTCCCTCACTCCCTCCTTTCCTGTCCTTCCTTCCTTCCTTTCTTCCTTCCTTCCTCTTTCTTTCTTTTCTTCTCCTTTCCTTCCTTCCTTCCTTCTCTCCCTCCCTCCCTCTCTTTCTTTTTTTTGGAAAGATTTTTTTTTCCTTAAAGATTTTATTTATTTATTTGATAAGAGAAACACAGCTAGAGAGGGAACACAAGCAGAGGGAGTGAGAGAGGGAGAAGCAGGCTTCCCGCCAAGCAGGGAGCCCGATGCGGGGCTCAATCCCTGGTCTCCAGGATCATGACTTGAACCAAAGGCAGTCGCTTAACCACCTGAGCCATCCAGGTGCCCCTATTTATTTCTTTATTAGAGGGAGAGAGCACAAGCAGGGGGAGTGGCAGGCAGAGGGAGAAGCAGGCTCTCTGCTGAGCAAGCAGCCGGATATGGAACCTGATTCCTGGGACCCTGGCCTGAGCTGAAAGCCGATACTTAACTGAGCCACCAGGAGACCTCCCCTTTTTTTCCTTTTTAAGATTTATTTATTCTTAGAGAGAGTGTGCATGAGTGGGTCAGGAGGGCAGGGGGAGAGGAAGAAGAGAAGCAGAGTCCCCACTGAGCACAGAGCCCGACTCAGGGCTCGATCTCACAACCTCACAACATGAGCTCATGACCAGAGCTGAAACCAAGAGTCAGACACTCAACTGACTGAGCCACACAGGCACCCCCCATTACACTTTCTGCAAAGCCCCAAGCCAGGCCCAGCTCATGGACCATATTTCCCTTGTTCCCCCAGACTCATCACAACTGTGCACTGGCTCTCGGGACAACACCCTGCTCCTGTGGGACGTTGGGACTGGACAGTGTGCAGAGAGAGCTTCCATCTCCAGGAACCTGGTAGGAACTCAAATCTGGTAGAGGGTGGGACAGCATAAGGGAGCATGGGGTGAGGCAAAGAGCCTGGGAGAGAGATCAGGACATACACTGGGCAGTAGAGGCTTGGGACCTCATTACTGCTCACCCTGAACTCTCTGTCAGACCCTGGCCTTTCAGGGTTATCAGGCTGGATGATCTCTTCAAAGTCTTCTGCTTCAGGGACGCCTGAGTGGGTCAGTTGGTTAAGTGCCTGTCTTCTGCTCAAGTCATGATCCCAGGGTCTGGGATGTGGGAGTATCGGGCTCCTTGCTCAGTGGGAAGCCTGCTTCCCCCTCTGCCTGCCACCCCCCCACGTGTGCTTACATGCCCTCTCTCTGACAAATAAATACATAAAATCTTAAAAATAATAATAAAAAATAAAATCTTCTGCTCCAGAGGACACCTCTCTGAGTTTATATTGGAATTTTAAGTGGTGTCCTCATTTATTTCCTCAAAATGTGTTTTCCCATATCTGCTGTGCTAGGGGCAGGGTTAGTGGCCCAGGACACAATCCCTGTCCTCCAGGATCTCCCAGCTTACATGCAGAGAAACAAGCATGACCCTTTGCTGTATGTATAATTTGCTGTGTTTATGAAGACCAGTGTTTTCTGGTAGCAGATTAGTATATAAACTCCACAACATTTGAGGTCAGTCATACCTGGGTTCAAATTATGGACCCATCACTTTTTTTTTCTAAGTAATCTCTACACCTAATGTGGGGCTTGAACCCACAACCCTGAGATCAAGAGTCACATGCTCTACTAACAGAACCAGCCAGGCGCCCCAATATCCATCACATTTTAGCTGTGTTACTCTTTTTTTTTAATATTTTTTTAAAATTTTTATTTATTTATTTGACAGAGAGAAACATAGCTAGAGAGGGAACACAAGCAGGGGGAGTGAGAGAGGGAGAAGCAGGTTTCCCGCCAAGCAGGGAGCCTGATGTGGGGCTCGATCCCGGGTGTCCCGGATCATGACCTGAGCCGAAGGCAGTCGCTTAACCAACTGAGCCACCTAGGTGGCTCCCTGCTCGGCGGGAAACCCTAGCTGTGTTACTCTTAAGAAATTCACTTAAGAATGTCAGTGTCTTCATTTATAAAATGGAGAGAATCCCATGACTTGACATGACAGATGTTCCTTTAGGGGTCATTAAATATCACTCATGGTCATCTTTTCCAATGTTGAACACAACTGTCCATGGCAAGGTACACTCACCCTGTGCCCTTCATATTTGTGGAGGTTGGGGAAGAAAATCCTGTCATCTATGGTTATTTTGAAAACTGTTTCATGCCTGTCCAACAGGGGGCCACAGGGATGAAAGGAAAGCGCACGTCTGAACCCTGTGAGGCCTAAGGCTAGGGTTTCCGTGGTCCCACCATAGAACAGGGGGCTGCTCGCCTTAGCTGCCACTCACCAGCAGTTCTCCGCCACATGTGCGGGCGCCTGCGTGCATGCTGGTGCTCACAGCTGGCCCAGCGGCCACCACTGCTGTGCTGACCCAGAGGGATGCCTGCAGAGCAGACTGGTGGGTATCTGCAAAACACAGACTCCCTCCCAGTCAAGCGTAGAGTCAGCGTCCTTGAAAAGTGGTGGAGAGATACTATTTGGCACAGCTGACAGGCACTGCCATAGAAGAACGACTTAGTTTGGAGAAGTTTGAAAATTTTGCTTTTTCCAGGTCACTCACCTGTGCTGGGTCCCCCGAGAACCATATGTACTGCAGACTTCTGAAGATAAAACCATCAGGTGGGCTTACTGAGCAGCCATGAAGGTGTTTCTGGTGAAGGTTTGTGATTTCCATGCTTCTATGATTCCCTTTCCCCTCTGCTTTTCCACACTGCGGTGCCTTCCCAAGGCCTCTGCCCCTTCTGCCCCTGCTGGGGCTGGAATCTCTCTGACGTGGCCTCTGGACCATCTGAGTAGAGGTTGAATAGCAGGAGGTCCCACCAGGAGAAAGTCCCTCTCCTGAATAGTTTTGAAGCAGCTGACTCTGTCTGATCCCACCTTCGCCCCCTGTGTGAACATACTCACACTCACCTCAGGCCCAGTCACTTGCTTGTTCCCCCCATCCAGCCGCTGGGCTCCACTTACCACCCTCTGCTCAGCGCCCGATGTTCTCAAGCACCCAGCCCTCAGGTGAAGCCTTGCTGGGTCAGTGGGGCCGGAATCCCTGTCAGGAGAGCCAAATGAAGGAAATCGTTCTTGAGTAGAGAGCACAACGAGAAACCCTGAATCTCAGAAGAGATTCATTCTACTTAGCAAATAGGAAGAATGAGGTAAAGAGGTGAAAATGAGATGAGAGGCTGAATAAGACACTCCCCTGTGGACCCCACGGCCCAGTAGGCCAAGGCCTGTAAGCCTTTCATATCTGATTCTAGAACAGTGACTGCTCCTCTGGATCATAATATCTTTTAAAAAAATTAAGTCACAAGCACAGAAATATCCTCTTGTCTCTTGAAAGCTGTATCCCAAAGGGCCAAATTAATAAATTAACTTGTACAGTTAAGATGCTTGGTCTAAATTTCTATTAACTGGATTTCAAAATAGAAAGAACTCAGATGTCATTCAGTTTGGTTATTTTCTGGCAGCTTTGGAGTCTCCAAGATCGATCTGGTTCATACTCTCATCTTTAGGTAAATCGTGACATTCCATCTGACTGGCTGAAGCAGCAGAGAGCCGAGAGCCATGTCAGTGGGTAGGACGAACTCATCTCCTGCGATCATTTCTTGCAGATTATGGGACAGCCGGGGGCTGCAGGTAGCTCATATATTTCCTGCAAAGCAGCATATTCAGACCTACTGCGAAGTCAGTGAGGACGGACACAAGTGTGTCTCCTGTAGCAGCGGCTTTGGAGAGGAAGGCTGCGAAGCCACGGTGAGCGACTGTGGGAGTCTGGGGGTCTGGTTGCTGATAAGCCAAGTATTTCCTCTGACCTCCCGTCTATACTGAACTACACAGGCCAGCTCTATTAATGGCGCAGGCCTGATTCCTCACTGCATAGTGTAATGAGCCTTTGCATTCCTGACGCATCTCTCAAGAAGCCTCCATTGGCCTTGGGCTCTCTGAATTGGTAGTGGATAGAGGAATGGGATGAGAGTCAAGAAAGGAAGATGCTAAACACAGAAGCAGCTTGCTAATGTCCTTGCTCCCAGCAGAACTTAGAAAGGGGCAGGACTATTTGAAGAGCCAAGAGTATTCCCATTATACTTGTGGTCACAGCAAAGGAAGCTCAAGCTCTTCAGGGAGTTTGAGGCACCAGTGTTAGTCAATGGCCCATCCGAACCCTTACCCATATACCTTTCCTCACAAGTAATTTTGGATTGGGTTGCATTGGCTCCTCCAAAGTCCCTTGATTCCTCATTGTAGAATATGGATTAAAAGGGGCATCTAGTCCAAATAGAACAATAAGAGCTCCCATTGTACCAAACATTCCATGCTAGACACTGGCCTGAGCACGTTACACGTGTTAACTCATTTAATCCTTACAATAACCCTTTGGGGTGGGCTCTGTGATAATTCCCATTTTACAGATGAACAAATAGAAGCATGGCAAGTTGAAATCTCTGGCACAAGACCACACCTCTAGTAAGTGGTATGTTGAGGTATTGAATCCCAGGCTATTGATGTAGCATCTCTTCACCAAGCTAAGCATTTCCAGCCCCTGCAATGATACGGTATCCTGTGATTTCATTATTTTTCAGATACAATTCAGATCATTCTCCTCTCTAAATGTTGTCCAGTGACTTCATATTTTTTGGTCACAGTTTGGTTTGCTCTCCTCCCTGAACCTTGTTCTCTATCTGTGGTCTGATTGTGTCAACAAGAGTGGGATTGGCAGGACTATCCCCTTGTTTGTTGGAGGGTCTTGTCTTCATATACCAGGGTCCAGGATGGAAGCAATAAGTCAGAAGGTCTGTGCCTCTGTGTACTTAGGAGAAGCTTCTCCTAACTATGGGGTCTGCACAGAACCCACAGAGACCAGGAGGCTGAGCTATCATAGAAAGTAGGCAACCCTGGGGTGCCTGGCTGGCTCAGTCAGAGGAGCATGGGACTCTTGATCTTGGGGTCGTGAGTTTGAGCCCCACATGGGGTGTAGAGAGTCCTTAAATAAATAAAAAACTTAAAAAAAAAAGTAGGCTACATCATACCATCCCACCATGCTCTGGGATGTGGAGCTTTCACTGCCTTAGGCATGACATTAACTAGAAAGGCAGCAACCCTCCTGGCACGCCCTGACCAGGGTTGTTGGAGATCATTGATGTTTAAAATAATCACTGGATGGATGGATGGATGGATGATTTGGTGTGTGGATGGGATGGATGAAGATGAGGGTAGCTACGTGAGTAGGTAAGGGGGGGAGGTGGAAATCAGTGAATGTATGAAGCATCATATGTATGAAGCATAGCATGTATGAAGCCAGAGAAGTATGTGGGCATGAGCTAGCCTCTGTCATCACTCTGCAGTTGTGGGACCTAAGGCAGATGCGGAACAGAATATGTGAATATAAGGGGCATTTCCAGACTGTGGCATCCTGTGTCTTTCTACCAAGAGCATTGGCCTCGATGCCTGTAATTGCTACCTCATCACATGACTGCAAAGTGAAGATTTGGAACCAAGATACCGGAGGTAAGGAGCCTGCTGGTGTTGCTTCTCAAAGACACATGGAGTTCTAAAAGCTTCCTTGAAACTCTTTCTTTCCATTGCTCAGCAAATACAAAGACAGCCATGTTCTGCCACTATGTAGGCCCCTAGGGGTTAAACGATGACACTAAGATACCAGGATTCTGTTGAACCTCTGGCTAGAAGCCATCACTGCATGAGCCCTGGTGCCATGTTGTACAGACTTGTTCCTGAGAGGTCAGATATATCTGGCTCTTAATATTCTTGCTACCTGATGTTCTTCATCAGGTTTGAACATGGGATGCTCAAAAAGTCTGGCAAAAAAAAAAAAAAGTCTGGCAAAGAAAACAGGGATTGTCATTTTTCAAATTCTTTTTTTAAGGACTAAAATGAGTCTCCCCTCATGATGGGAGTGAGGTAGAGTAAGGACCATCTAGCAAGACCGCCCGGTTTTGCTGCTGCAGCTGAGGTTTGAGATAACAGTCAGGTTCTGAACTTCAAAGCACCAGAGAAAAAGATGATTTAGGGAACACCGCTCCTCAGAGTCCTCAGTGAAGTAGGCAGAGCCCACAGCTACTGGCTGGTTGTTAAATATCCAGGAATATTTAGTTTATACCACAAAAGGTGGCAGATGCTATGAGTAAAGTGGCTGGTTTTTTTCTTCCAGAAAGCTGCTGGACCCAGGGATAGCATTAACTTAGAATCTCACAACCAATCCCGCCTCCATAATGTTGCAGACACTCAGCTCCCAGCAGGGGAGGATAGGGCAGCCCCCTCGGAGAAAAGATGTGAGAGCATGTCTGGGGGTATGTGAGCCAGACCTCCCTAAGGAGGACAGCCCTGCTGTCCCCCAGCTGGGGGAGCCTTCTCCAGCTGTCCCAGGTAACCGCTGTGGGAGGTGGGGAGAGCAGCCGCTGTTCATAAGCCTCACACCAGGAAGAACAAGGTCTGAAAATGCTGCCCAGCCCTTCAGCTGCACAGCTGTAGTTCTCAGAAGAGCAGCCTGGAGACGCGGACGGAGGGAGACTGGATCAGCTGGAGGCCCCCAGACTCCTCTTCAGGTCCCAATGTCCTTTGTTTTGAAGGAAGCAAGAGCCCAGAGGCCAGCAGCTGAAGATCAGCATCGTCTCTGTTTTCCTCTGCCCTGGCCCCTGCTGTGTTCTCTGGGTGGGTGGGAACTGAAGGGCATGTGTTCACACGTCCTTACAGCGAGGCCCAGGCTATGTGAATGGGCTTCTGAGGGATACACACACCTTGTTTGGGCCATGTGTCATTCTCTGGAGTTAAAGCTTTGTGGCCACCCTGAGTCTGACCTCCCCGTGGGTACACGGTCCTCTGGAGCAGGGAGTGAGGCTCTTATCTGGGTTAGACACAGAGAGCACACGCTTTGTTTACACGCTTTGTTTTTCACCAAGACCTCACAACCCGCGACCCCGTGCCCTTGGCCTGAGCTGCTCGTTCCCTGTTCCTCCCCCAGCCTGCCTGTTCACCTTGTCCCTGGATGGATCAGGACCCTTGACGTCCCTGGCTGTTGGCGACACCGTCTCCTTACTGTGTGCAAGTTTCAGCAGAGGAATTCACCTGCTCAGAGTGGAGCGCAGCCAAGGGCTGGAGCTGCGGGGAGTGGCAGCCTTCTGAGGCCAGGAGACACTGGACAATAGCAAACCATGGCCCATCCTTTCTCCGCGTGGCTTTATGTTTCCCTGTGATCCTGTGGGGACGGCAATGTGGGATTCTCCGCTTATGTCCACTCAGAAGGTATATCAGGTCAGAGGCCGCCTTAAGCCCAGGTGCAGTTGAGAAACACGATAGGCCTCTGTCTGTGAGTCCGAACACGGGGTAGAACGTATCAGACTGACCTGAATCTACAGAAGAGAAAGCTGCTGGGGGCAGACACTGTCCAGGTGGCCTCACAGTTACCCAGATGGGAGAGGGGAGCACTGCTCTGTTGAGGGCATGCGTTGTGGACGTGACTCCACCCCAGTCGCTGCTCCTCCACAAGGTGAAGAAGTCTAGGCTTCTACTTGGAGGAGTGCAGGTGGCGCGTCCCAGACCAGTGCTGAGGTGGCATGAAAATTAGACCCTTGATGGCTTGAAAAGGCTGACACCACAAGGCCTTGCCCCCAATCCTGGCTGTCTGACCTGCTCTGTGCACCAGGAAATGGAGAGATTCCAGAGATGAAGGCTAAAAAATTTCATTTGTACATTTTAGTATTTTTAGGTCATTTTATATAAACTCTTTCTTCGCAATGGCCAGTGTGAAGCCAAGGGGAGTCTATGACAACAGTAGAACATAGAGGGGCGCCTGGGTGGCTCAGGCAGTTGAGCATCCAACTCTCGATTTCAGCTTGAGTCGTGATCTTGGGTGATGGGATCGGGTCCCACATCAGGCTCCATGCTCAGCAGAGACTCTGCTGGAGATTGCCTAAAATAAACAAAATCTTTAAAAGAAAAAAAGAAAAAGAACATATAACAGAGGGATGGATTCAGCTGTAGGCCAGCTACTGAGTCTCTCTCAGTGGGTCTCCCAGTGTGGCCCCCAGAACGTCTGTCCCCACCATGATACTCACAAGCACATTTTCCTTCGGGGAAGGTAGAATCTGTGCTGTCTTCAGGAGAGCCCATACATAAAGCAACAGAGTCCCCACCAAAGAAAGACTTCGCGCTTGTCGTCTCTGGCCCCTGCCTGTCGCTGAGACCGGCAGCTGACAGCCATTGTCCTTGAGTCCCTCCTGCTCCTGATAGGGCTGGCTTCCCTGTGGGAGGATCTGAGTTTCAATCTCCACTTCTGCATTCAGCTGAATGATCTTGGGTGTTATAAAATCTCAGTTTCCACACTAATTAAATCATACGTTCCTCACAGTGCTGTCCTGAGGGCCGGGTAAAGCTGTATTAAATGCCAAGCAAGGTAGTGGGTGCTTAAAAAGATTGGCCATGGTTATTGCTCTCTGTCCAGACTCAGCACGCTTCTTTCCTCACTAAACATGTTCCTTCACCCACTTTCCTTAGATCTTACTTGTAAAGCTTTAGCCCTTGTTTGGGTTCCCTTTGATTCCTTAGGTTACAGATCTTTGAGCTCTGGAAGGACAAGGGGGTGGGGGGAGACGGAGCTACTTCCAAGAAGCTACAGCCCGCTGAATATGCTTATTCTCACCGCAGTCCTCATTATTCCCAGCACGGGAAGGAGGAGGCTGAGGCCTGGGGAAATTCAGTCCTTTGCCCAGGGTTACCTACGGAGGCAGGAAAGACATGAGATTTGACAGGCAGGGGTACCACTGTACTAATGAGGAGGGAAAACTGAGATTTGAACCGGGGACTGCCCTGACTCAAAGCCAACTCAAAGTTTTCTTTCCACTCCTTTGTCTTCATATGATGTCACAAAGTTCATTTTAGAAATTCATAGACCATAGCACTGTTTATATTTTTTCTAGACCATTATTAACTTTTTAGTTCCAAGGAGATCTTCCTGGCCGGGCTCCCCAAAACAGTACAGCTATCTCAGGGAAAATCCTAGTATATCTTGAACTGTTAGTGCTATATCTGACCCTTATAGAAAGAAGGCAGGCAGTAAATCAGAAAATCCAAGGGATTGGCTTGGGATGGGGTCCCAGCGAAGGGGAACAGAGGGAATATAATGTGTGAGAAAATAGAATGAATTAGCAGGGTTCTATTAGCAATAAAATTATTTGCCTAGACTCTGTACATTTGTTCAATGTAAAAATTCCTTTTGGGGCATTTTTTTAAAGATTTTATTTATTTGACAGAGACAGCAAGAGAGGGAACACAAGCAGGAGGAGCGGAAGAGGGAGAAGCAGGCTTCCCACAGAGCAGGGAGCCCACAAGCAAGGCTTGTGTTCCCTCTCACTGTCTCTTTGTCAAATAAATAAATAAAATGTTTAAAAAAATGTTTAAGATAGAATAGCTACCAGCTATTAAAGTGTTGTGATACAGTGGATATCACTGGTATCACAAAAGTATCAGACAAGTCCCCACTATCATTATCTTCCTGAACAGTGATTTTAAAAATTTTTAAATTTAAATTTAAATTCCAGTTAACATACAGTGTGGTATTGGTTTCAGGAATAGAATTCAGTGATTCATCACTTAACATCTGAGCAATAATTATTAAGGGAACTTCCCCAGGAGTTTTGAGTGCACAGTCACTAAAGAAATACTTGTGGATCTTTCAGTTGGCAGCAGCAGAAATCTCCAGTCTGTAATAGCCTTGATTTTGACACAGGAATTACAAGTATAGAACTCAGGTCATTTGGTGTTTTTAATCTTTTAACACTGTGAAAAAGGAACTTAGCTATTTCTGGGTAGCCTTGTGAAAACAGAATGAGTGGAAATCTTCATTGTGAAAAATGCAGCAGACTGCTCCCCATTTCCTGAAGCTGGCCGCTCTTGGCCCAGGCTGCCCTGCTAAGCCTCCCGTCCCAGCTAGGCATGGCCATGAGCATAAATTCTTGTCAGTGGATTGTGAGTGGAAGCGATGTGTGTACCTTCTCCTTTATTATCTCCAGAGGAATGCGCTTATCCGGGATTAGCCCCTGGGTCCCTTCCCACTAGCTGGAATGCAGACCTCTGTAAGGGCTTCAGCTGATGCAGATGAGGACAAGAAGATGGAACAACAGGGGAAGAGCCCCGAATAACCTTGAAATGCTGACCAGCTAGACTGTGACCTGAAAGAGAAATGAACCTCATTTTTTTTTTAAATTAAAGATTTTATTTGAGAGCAAGAGTGTGTGAGCAGAAGCAGGGCGAGGGGCAGAGAGAGTGAAGGACAAGCAGACTCCCTGCTGAGCAGGGAGCCCCACATGGGGCTCCAGCCTAGGACCCCGAGATTACGACCTGAGCCAAAAGCAGGCACCCAAACAACCAAGCTGCCCAGGTGCCCCTGAACTTCATTCTTTTTAAAGCACTATATATATTTTTAAATTTTTATTCAACTATTGCAATCACAATTTCAGATGCTTTAAGTTTAGAGCTTGCTGATTTGCTATAAGCTGAACACACTCTGGTAACCAGAACCTAGACGAGGAAGTAGAATACATCCCGGAGCCCAGATGGTCTCCCTCATCTTCCCCTCCAGGCCTAGCAGTTAAGGAATCTGAAACAGTATAAATTGGTTTTGTCTGATTTCCTCCTTTGTATACATGGAATCATACTTGTGGCAGATGGGAAATAGGGCCAGAGATTTCTCCCTTCCCTATATGTGTGGCCTTTTCAAGGTGATTTCTCATCACTAGGTTAGGCCTATTTGCCTACCCCTTGAATCTGCACTTTTGCCTCAGTTTGATGACTATAAACACAGAGCTCTGAACCCAAGTGCCTGGGAAGGTCAATCAGTTAAGTGTTGGACTCGGTTTCAGTTCAGGTCTTGATCTCAGGGTTGTGAGGCTGAGTGACACGTCGGGCTCCAGGCTCATCATGGAGTCTGCTTGAGATTCTCTTTGTCCCTCTCTCTCTGCCCTTACCCCGGCTCACACTCTCTCTCAAATAAAAATGTTAAAAATCAATAAATGCTGAGGAACAAACACTGTGAACTTGTAGGTGGGGCCTTAGCAGGCCTACAGCTTCACTTTGACCATCCTGAAAAGCTGCTGGATGTCAGGGAGGTGACCCGGGCCACGTAGAGAAGAACTGAGCACTGCTAGGTGGGTGGTGAAGGTCACCATGGACTTTCAGAACCTGCCAAACGTGCAGCTGGATGCTGCCACCAATGAAATCAGAAGAGAAACTACACAGCTACCCCACACCTTCATGAAAAACTGCAAATCAGTGCTTGAGGGGTACACTAAGTTTTGGGGTAGTCTGTTATGCAGCAATAGATTTAAGTGAAATGAGTCATGCACTCTTATTCTGGTTCAGGCTTCTTCTGCTCAGCATGTCTATGGGGTGGAACCCCCTGCCCTATGTTGTTGATGACCACTCCTGCTCGTGGCGGGACAGCATTCGAATGTTATGACTCATCCATTAACTACTGACGGGCATAAGGGTGGTTGCTAGTTTGGGGGTCTTATGAGGAGTGCTACTTTGAACACTAACGCTGTGTCCTTTGGTGAACGTAGGCAGGCATTTATGCTCATTATATAACTAGCAGAGGCCTTTCTGGGCCCAAAGGCAACTTTCTTGAGTAGATACGAGCTCTTCAAAAACGTTTCAGTTCCCATTCCCACCCGCTGTGCAGGGAGCTGGCAGGGTCGCAGTTTTTCCATACCCTGGCCAACACCGTGTTCTTATGCTTTGCAACCCTTGGTTTGAAAGACAGGTGTGTAGACTGTTGTAAGGTACACAGGACTGTTAGCTCTACTAACCAGCGTTAGAAAGAAGCTGGACCAACTGGTTTTGAGGTCTACATTTCTTCTTGATATCTCCGGCTCAGAGGCCACAATCTAACAATAAAAGCGTGTATGTATACAGCGTTCTATATCTGACATACTACTTTTGCAATCATGATTTCATCAGAGTCTTCCAATCAAATAACACTGTGAGATAGGAAGTGTGCGGTTATTACCTCCTGCAGAGAAGGGAAGGGACTTGCCAAAGAGCATGTGGCACAATCCAGGTGGCCACGCAGGTCTTCGGACATGCCAACTGGTTCTTCCCACCACAGCCATCTTCTTTCACTGGTGTCTTGGCAGTTGGGGGCCCGAAGGCTGAGGGGCAGGTAGGAAGTATTTGTACCTACAGAATAAGTGACATCAGTTAAACATCATGAACAGAAAGAATGTCCAATCCTTTCCTAGATGTGATCTTCCCAGGGTCTGGAACACAGTAAGTTCAAAAGCCCAGGTTTGGGGTGATGAGAATTGGTGTCCAGATGCTGGAATTTCCAAGTTTATATAGAAATAATCTTTTGGAAATTGGCCAACTTCACATGACTTAACAACCATGCAGACATTTAAAATGAGGCTGTGGCATCCCTGGGTTGCTCAGCTGTTAAGCGTCTGCCTTCAGCTCAGGTCATGATCCCAGGATCCTGGGTTCGAGCCCCACATTGGGCTTGCTGCTCAGCGGGAATCCTGCTTCTCCCTCTCCTACTCCCCCTGCTTGTGTTCCCTCTCTCGTTATGTATCTTTCTGCCAAATAAATAAAATCTTAAAAAATAATTAAAATAAAATAAAATAAAATAAGGCTGCATGGAATGTTGTCCCTGTTTTGCCCCAAAGGGGAAAACACAGGTAACAGTACAGCACTGCAGAACATCGTCACATTTTGGTAAAAATAATTCTGGACATGTCTGTATATTCATCGATAAAATCCTGGAAAAGTATAGAGCAAAAATATTAGCAGTGTTTTCTCTGGGTATTGAGTTTTATAGATGAATTTATTTCCTACTTTATGCCTTTCTATGTTTTGTGTGTGTTTTTTTTTTGCAATGAAGATGAATCAGTCTTATTTTTATTATTTATTTATTTATTTATTTTTTAAAGATTTACTTTATTTGTTTGACAGAGAGAAACACATCCAGAGAGGGAACACAAGCAGGGGGAGTGAGAGAGGGAGAAGCAGGCTTCCCGCCGAGCAGGGAGCCTGATGCGGGGCTTGATCCCGGGTCTCCGGGATCATGACCTGAGCCGAAGGCAGTCGCCCAACCAACTGAGCCACCCAGGCACCCCGAATCAGTCTTATTTTTGGAGGTGGCACTACATTCACATAGTCAATCAAGAGCACAGAAATTTATAGGATAAAGTCCCGCCCCTCTCCTCAGGGTCGGCCTTCCATCTGGCTCCCTCCAGAGGTGAGAAATGCTACCGGCATCTGGTATAACCCTAAAGAGACACTTTTCATAGACAAGGAATACACAAATTTACTTCCTTTCTCACTTTTACAATCAAAAAGCAGGACCACTTTCATTTTGAAGAAAAGTAGAAGACTATTTTATGGTATCAAAAGATGGTAAATGAGAGAAGAGCCACCAAACCATTCAAGTATCACATATATTTATAACAAAGAAAAGATTTACATCAAAAATATTTGTAAAGAGGTGTGCTGGGTAAGGGTGTGGACTCTGACACCACGCTGCTTGGTTCAAATCCCAGGCTGCCACTTCTTCGCCCCTCTCCTGGGCCAACTGACTTTTCTCTGCGTCTTGCTCCTCCATCTGGAGAACAAGAATGATATAATAATAGCACCATCCCACAGAACTGTCACTGGGAATGGTAAAGGATTCAGGCAGAGCCCCTAAAATAGCACTTCGGTTTGTTCCCAAATGTTCCCAAATGCCTACATTGGACATGTATTACAAAAAGAGTTAAAGAATAAACCCCTGCAAGAGAAGGGAAGCAGCATAGACCCAGGCCGCAGCACAGACGAGAGTGAGAGACCGTCAGGCCCAAGGACGAGCAGAAATGATGCCTGCAACCAGGAGATGAGGGAGGCCTCTGGTTTCCTGACTTTTTTTTTAAAGGTTTATTTTATTTTTTTTTAATTATTTATTTATTTGACAGAGAGAGAGAACACAGCAGGGTAAGTGGGAGAGGGAGAAGCAAGCTTCCCGCCAAGCAGGGAGCCCAGTGTGGGGCCTGATCCGAAGACCCTGTGATCATGACTTGAGCTGAAGGCAGACGCTTGCCTTAACTGACTGAGCTACCCAGGTGCCCTGTTTGTTTTTTTAAGATTTTATTTATTTATTTGACAGAGAACACAAGCAGGGGGAGGGGGAGAGAGAAAAGCTGACTCCCCGTTGAGCCGGGAGCCTGATGCGGGGCTTGATCCCAGGACCCTGGGATCATGACCTGAGCTGGAGGCAGATGCTTAACCTACTGAGCCACTCAGGCACCCTTCCTGATTTTTTTTTTTTTTTTAGTATTTTATTTTTGAATCATCCCTACACCCAACGTGGGGCTCGAACTTATAACCCCAAGATCAAGAGTCACGCGTTCCACTGACTGAGCCAGCCAGGTATCCCTGGTTTCCTGATTTTGACACTCAAAAGCCTATTGGGTCCCTCTGCCAGTGTCAGCAGAGCATCGTCCCAAGAACACAGACAGACTCTGGCCCAGGAGGCTTCTCTCCTGGCGTTTGGAGAAGACCTTTGAGACTTCCCTAGAAACTCCTTGGACCTTCGTTGTACCAACAGCCTCCGGCAAACTCTTTGCCACTGTCTTCCTGGGAGGGCTTATCCGGAGAAAGGCTTCAGAAGAAGTGTGAGGACTTGATTCCCACCAAGGACTTTCTGAGGACCAATCACCACCAGCCTGATGTGGATGAAAGTCTGAGGGGTGGAAAGGTGAGATGTGTCATTCACAGCCCAGCTGGGTAAAGAATGGTCCAGTCTCAGTTCCGTGTTTGTACACTTAGCAGGTGGAATGTGTGGGAGTCATGTTATTCCTCATCCTTCAGCCAGAGTCTGTCCCCTGCTTGGAACTGAGAGGAGGAGGCTGGCCGGGAGCACATTCTCACTGTGCCCACTAACCACAGTGGGAGGAAAGCACAGGGAGGGACATGGTGGCCCTGGGTTCCGGCTGCCACTCTGACATTTTGCCTCCATGTTAGCTGGGATCAGCTCTTCACTTCACCAAGATTCAACTGCTCTTAACAGAACCCTCTGGGTTCTGGAAATAACAATGCCAGGTGTGACCTGCTTGATGAGAAAAAGTATGGGAACTACTTTATAGTTGGAAGAATTGTTAGGTCTTGTAGTTCCTGTTAAGTCTGAGGTTAACTCGAACTGGGAGATGGTACCATTCAGTATTTCTGATGGCTTGATACAGTCTGAACATAAAATAATAAAATAGCTCATGACACTTATCCACAATTCTAAAATCCCTGCACTCTGGGGGCACATGGCTGGCTCTGTTGGCAGAGCAGGGTGACTCTGGATCTCAGGGTTGTGAGTTTGAGCACTGGGCATGGAGCCTACTTAAAAAAAAAAAAAAAGATAAATAAAAGATTAAAAAAATAAAATCCCTGCCTCTGAAGACAAAATTTTTTCATTAAATTTGGCACCAGAATTTACGTGGCCTTATCATGTTTAATATTTCGGTATAACAAATTGCAGAATATTAAAACATTTGATCCCATGGTGCTAACTCAGATCCCACTGGGAGAGTTACTTAATATATTGGTAAATGCACCATATTACTGTCTAAAATATGCAAAGGTATGAAATTGGAAACATCTGGTCACAAGGGTTTTGTATAAAGGATTGTAACCTTAGAAAACAGATTAAGATGCTGCCTAAGGCAGAGTCAGGGGAATGAATGCCTGTTCCCAGGTGGGGATTCACCCAGCCCTGTCTGTCCAGGACATTTCCCTCTGGCCTCACATCTTTGCGTAGTCTTCATGAAGCTCAATGCAACGAGTCATGCATGTAATCAGGATGAGCTAAGGAGCACATATTGGGGATGTTTCTCCTAAATCTGGACTCTTCATACTTTCACATGGCCCCGAATCTCCTAAGGATCTTGTAAAAAGGCAAATTACAACACAGTAGGCATAGAGTCAGCATTCCGAGCCATCTGCCCGTGATGTCTTTGCTGCTGGGACTGTCCTTAACTCTGGACGGGCCTAAGGCAAGGCTCTGAGTACTGACAACGTGGTGCCCGACAGGGAGAAGGGCCCCCTGCCCTTGCTAACACTGATCATCACCTGGCTAAAACCTGCCTTTTCTCCATCTTCCACTGCCCTTCTACCGCCTTCTCTGCCTCTTCCTCCCCAGACGGGTTCATGCCACCCAGTGCCTCCACTCCGCACCTTGGCTGGGCTCCACCAAGTCTCATGACTCCTCACTCACCCTGCTCCCAGGTATTGCTTAGATGAGGTGCTTTTCCGGTTGGCTGACCTCATCCCTCCAAGCAGGAACTAAATTAGTTCAACTAAAATTCCTGAGATGCCTCACTCTCTCTCCTGGTATCTTCCTGAAAAAATTTTCCACTGTTTGTAAAGTACTCCCTAGCCTTGACCACCTGCAGACATGGTGATAATGCGCTTGCTCACTAGACTATCGGTGACCGGAAAAGGGCCATTTTTATATCAATGCTTGCAACATCCTCACTGATTACTTACAGGCCCTCCCTGCTTTCCTTTTTGAGTTCTGGATTTCCTGACCTCAGAAAACTCACACTAACTGACTTTCCAAGTGAATGTCCCTATTATGAAAGTTCACAATACATATTCACTGATAAAAATTTAGAATAATATAAATGAAAAGAAAATGGCAATACCAGCAAGCTTATCACCCAGAGATGCAATTGGAAGTGGTCGATCAGTCTTTATGCATAAATGTTGTTTTACAAAATATGGCTCACATGATTGACCCCATTTTTTAAACTGTTTTCCCTCCTCTGTTTACAGAATGTTGTGATCATGTTCTCAAGTCAATAAAAGTTCTTCTGCAACATTCTGTTTTTTTAAATATTTTAACTATCTAGGGTGCCTGGGTAGCTCAGAGGGTTAAGCCTCTGCCCTCAGCTCAAGTCATGATCTCAGGGTCCTAGGATTGAGGTCCACATAATGCTCTCTGCTTAGCAGGGAGCCTGCTTCCTCCTCTCTCTCTGCCTACTTGTGATCTCTCTCTCTCTCTCTCTCTCTCTCTCTCAAATAAATAAATAAAATCTTTAAAAAAAGATTTTACCTATCTATGTATTTATTTATTTAACAGAGAGAGAAAGAGATAGAGAGACAATGAGAGAGGGAACACAAGCAGTGGAAGCAGGAGAGGGAGAAACAGGTTTCCCACAGAGCAGGGTGCCTGATGCAGGGCTCGATCCCAAGACTCTGGTATCATGACCTGAACCCAATGCAGATGCTTAACCAACTGAGCCACCCAGGCACCCCTGCAACATCATTTTAAATGATTAGGTAGTTTCCCACTTACTTGATGTGCCATAAATGGGCTTTATAGTTTTTCCAATCTTTTTTTTTTTTTTTTTGCTTAAAATTTCAATAAACACCTTCACTTAACCAAAAGATACAAGCATATTCTTTTTTTTTTTTTTTTAAGATTTTATTTATTTATTTGACGGAGAGAAACACAGCTAGAGAGGGAACACAAGCAGGGGGAGTGAGAGAGGGAGAAGCAGGCTTCCCGTTGAGCAGGGAGCCAGATGTGGGGCTCCATCCCGGGTCTCCCTGATTCGGCCGGAGGGATCTGGTTTGTATTTGGAGTTGGGAAGCTATGCTTTCTAGTTTGTTAGCACTCGTGCACTCGTGCAAACCATGAAGTTTGTACACCTTGACCTAAGAATGTAATTCCCCAGAAGTACCCAAAAGATACATGTGATATTGAGATTTAGAACAAGGAACGTATATTTGGTCTTCATTCTATTCTGTGCACTGAGCTCCTAAACCCCTTGGGATTTCCTAAGTGAGGAGAGCAACAAAGGTGTCTTTTGTTATGTGAATATGACAGCTTGACCTAAATTGCCAGGCCAACCAACCTTGATTACAGGGTTGGGAATTTCAGTCCCGCCAACACTCCCATCCCCTGGGAGCGGCAAGAGACTAGAGATTGAATTCAATCGCCAATAGCCATAATTTAATCAATCATGCTGTAATGAGGCCGCCACAATAACTGAAAACGATGGAGTTCAGAGAGCTTCTGAACTAATGAACGCAAGGCAATGCTGGGAGGATGGCAGGTTTGAACAGGGTAGAGAAGCCGTACCACCCCTTCCACATACCCTGCTGGCCCTATACACCCCTCCCATTGGGCTTTTCTTCTATAGCCTTTGTCATACCCTTTATAATAAGCTGGTAAGGGTAAGTAAGCCCTGAGTTCTCTGGGTTCTGTGAGCCACAGTAGGAAAAAAAATGCTTTTTAAAATTTTTGTTTATTTCTTTGAGAGGAGAGAGACACATACACATGGAAAGCATGACCAGGGGGAGGGGCAGAGGGAAAAGCAGACTCCCAGCTGAGCAAGGAACCCAGTGCAAGGGCTGGTTCCGAGGACCCTGGGATCATGACCTGAGCTGAAGGCAGATGCTTAACCCACTTTGCCACCCCAGCACCCCAGCCATGGTGGCAAATTAATCAAACCCAAGGAGTGGGTCATGGGAACCTCCAATCTAGAGCCAGTTGATGAGAAGTCCAGGTGACAACTTGGACTTGTGATTGGTGTCTGAAGTGCGTGGTGCTGGTAGTGATGGTAGGGATGTCTTGGGGGACGAACCCCTTAACCTGTGGGATCCGGTGCTATCTCCAACTAGGCAGTGTCAGAATTGAGTTGCCTGGTGGTGGTGAAAGATACACATGGACTGGAATTGGACTCACGATCAGAATATGCTTGTAGAGGGGCGCCTGGTGGCTCAGTTGGTTAAGCGACTGCCTTTGGCTCAGGTCATGATCCCAGACCCGCTCCCTGCTCCCCAGGAAGCCTACTTCTCCCTCTGCCTACTGCTCCTCGCTGCTTATGCTCTCTCTCTCTCTGGCAAATAAATAAATAAATAAATAAATAAATAAATAAATAAATAAATAAAATCTTTAAAAAACAACAACAACAACAACAAAAACAAAGCGGGGACTTCAGGCATGCTCCAGGTGTCTGTCTGTCTCTACCTCAGAAAAAGAATGGCTTCGAGGGGTCTTCCTTAGGGATTGGAAACTTCCTGAAGTCCACAGCTTTATTTTCCCACAATTCTAGACTAATCTACATCCTGCAATCATTTCGACATTTATTTTTCCAACTAATATTTATATATTGAAAATGCATGGAATCCATCAGTAGGGGAATGGTGAAGTGATTGGTGGCTCATTCAGTGAAACATGACACAACCATTATAAAACTGAAAAAGCTCTTTAGGTACTAATACAGAATGGTATCTCATGTACATCATTCAGTGGAAAAAGCAAGGTGCAGAACAGTGTGCATCATGTGCACATTTGTTTAAAGAGGAAGAAAAGAAATACCCAGGAGTTTTGTTTATGTATCTCTAAAATATCTTTGGAGAGATACACAAGAAACTGACAGCATAATGCTTTAATTTTCAGGGAAATTAGGTGGTCAGGAAAGGACATTTTCATTGCAAAATCAAACTGTTCACATGCAGAATGTGTTACGTACTCTAAAATAATTTGGGGGCACTTGGCTGGCTTAGTCGGTAGAGCATGGGACTCTTAATCTTGGGGTTGTGGGTTTGAGCCCCATGTTGGTGTGGAGACTATTTAAAAAGTAAAATCTTTAAAAATAAAATAATTGGGACACCTGGGTTACGCATCTGTCTTCAGCTCAGGTCATGATCCCCCTCCCTCTCCTTCTGCCTCTGCCTGCCGCTCCCCGTGCTCATGGGCTCTCTCTCTCTCCCTGACAAATAAATAAAATAAAGTCTTAAAAATAAATAAATAAAAATAAATTTTAAAAAAATTTAAAAACATAAAATGATGGGACT
This sequence comes from Spilogale gracilis, assembly GCA_004023965.1. NCBI lineage: Eukaryota > Metazoa > Chordata > Mammalia > Carnivora > Mephitidae > Spilogale > Spilogale gracilis. Next base: position 14,655 of record PITA01020502.1, on the reverse strand, counting down.
AGGGCAATTGATCAGATCCCCAAATACATTTATTTACTTACTTATTCTACAAACCCCATTTAAAAGTTCAGTAAAGGAATGAAAGAATGGGACCCTGAGTACAGAGAACATGAAAGGGAACAAAAGATGGGCTGCATGGACATATCTTGGCGAAAGGACAAATAAATCCCTTATTTGTTTGGATCTTTGGATTCCTCATCTGGGAAAGAGTAAGGAAAAGTCACTGATTTTCAGTAGTCCATACCGTGTTAGGCACTGTGCTTCCAGGGACTGATGGGAGAACTCACTGTTAACAGATCAGAAGCATTTAGTAAAGCACACAAAAAACCGTCATTATTACTTTCAGTAACAGTGGTGGGTTTTTCCCTATCAGGCTGATAAATATTAAAATAAGTGTCATTATTTATTTATTTAGAGAGCACATGTGTGTGAGTGGTGGGGGGGGGTAGAGGGAGGAGGAGAGAGAGAGAATCCCTAGCAGGCTCCACCCAGCACCAGCCAGATGGGCAGATGTGGAGCTGTATCCCACAACCCTGGGATGATGACCTGAGCCAAAATCAAGAGGCAGATGTCCGACCAACTGAGCCACCCAGATACCCCTAAAAGAAGAGGCTTTAAAAAGCAATGTCTTGGGCGCCTGGGTGGCTCAGTGGGTTAAGGCCTCTGCCTTTGGCTTGGGTCATGATCTCAGGTCCCAGGATCGAGGCCCACATTGGGCTCCCTGCATCCTCCTCTCTCTCTGCCTGCCTCTCTGCCTAATTGTGATCTTTCTCTCTGTCAAATAAATAAATAAAATCTAAAAAAAAAAGCAATGTCTTTTTAAAAAAATATTTTATTTATTTATTTGACAGAGAGAAACACAGCGAGAGAGGGAACACAAGCAGGGGGAGTGAGAGAGGGAGAAGCAGGCTTTCCGCCGAGCAGGGAGCCCAATGTGGGGCTCGATCCCGGGTCTGCAGGATCATGACCTGAGCCGAAGTCAGTCGCTTAACCAACTGAGCCACCCAGTGCCCCCAAAAAGCAATGTCTTATTCAAATTTGAGTTTCTCTAATCATAAATGAGGTTGAACAATAACGTATATGTTCCGTTTATACTTCCTTTCGGTGATTTGCCTGATCATATCATCATAATAGCCGTAGTTAACATTTACTGCGTGCTGCCGTGTACCAGGCACTGTGCTGTGATCTCTATAAGTTCTATTTCATTTAATCAGATCAAGTGGATAAAACTATGATGCCAGTTTTCAGGGGAGGGAACCGAGGCTTAGAGAAGTCAATTTGCTCGTCTCCATTACTAGTGGGTTAGTAGAGTCTGGATTCTGAGCAAGGATTTGACTCTGACCCCGACACCTGACTTGCCTGACCCAGGCTCTTCATGCTTATGCTAAAATAACCCTCCCCTTTCCGCTTTTCTGTTGGACAATTTGCCTTTTTCTTTTTTTTTTTTTTAAAGATTTTATTTATTTGACAGAGAGAAACACAGCCAGAGAGGGAACACAAGCAGGGGGAGTGAGAGAGGGAGAAGCAGGCTTCCCGCCTAGCAGGTAGCCCGATGTGGGACTCGATCCGGGGTCTCCGAGATCATGACCTGAGCCGATGGCAGTCGCCCAACCAACTGAGCCACCCAGGCGCCCCTGCCTTTTTCTTAATATTTTGCAAGAACCCTTTTTATTTTGGTTATGGGGGCTCAGGGTAGAGAAGGAGCTATCTGGGTTGAGGGCCAGAAGTGGCTTCAGAGATGCCTGGACTTCCGTCAAAGGAAGGCTGGGCATGAGTCAAGGCACTGCAGTCAGACATGCCAGGAAACCATCCCAATACAGAACAGAGGTCTGCAAGGATGAAGGACTTTGACCCCCCTTTAAGAAAAAGCAAGTGTGACTCACAGGAGGAAGAGAAAACCAGAGCTCCCAGGCTCCTCATGAGCATAGACAGTCCAAAGTCGTTAGAAGAGGAAAACCTGAAACAGAGCAGGCCAGAGCTGCCAGAAGACCCAGGCAAGTAAGACCTGCCCATAACTGCGTGGAAACCAGGCCAAAAGCAGTTAGAGCGCAGAACACATGCGGCACAGCGGCCCTGGGGACTGGAGGAGGAGACTGAGGGAGCAGGTAAGGAGCCACAGAGGGCCATGGGGGGATGAGTGGGACACAGGACCCCAGAGTCCTGAGAGGCACTGTTGTCAGCCAGCATGAACACCAGGACCAGCTTTCAAGCTGAGCTGTTCATTACCTGTGAAGCCTTAAGCAAGTCACTTCACAAGCTGAGCCTCAGCATCCCCATCTATAAAATGGGTATAAAACTCCATGCCAACTATGTACTAAGCACCTGATGGGCTTTGCTGGCCACATTACAGATACTATTCCTTCCTCACAGCAAGCCTCTATGATGGGATTATTAGCCTATTTTATAAAGAAAAATAAAGCACAGAGAGCATAAGCCATTTATCTAAGACCACATAGCAAATAAGTCTGGTTCCAAAACCTGTGTACTTTCAACTCCCTAGCCTGCTTCCCTCACCAGGTGATTTTAAGAAATCAAATGGCCTTGGGGTACCTGCCTGGATCAGTTGGTAGAGCATATGACTCTTTTTTTAAAAGATTTTTTTTTAATTTCTCTGATAGAGAGAGACAGGAGAGAGAGAAGCAGGCTCCCCACTGAGCAGGGAGCCTGATGTGGGGCTCAATCCCAAGACCCCAGGATCATGACCTGGGCTGAAGGTCGATGCTTAACCGACTGAGCCACCCAGGTGCCCCAAACATGTGACTCTTGATCTCAGGATTGTGAATTCAAGCTCCATACTGGGTGTGCAGATTACTTAAAGACAGCAACAACAACGATTAAATAAATAATCGGATTTAAAAAAAGAACTAAATGGCCTTATGCAGATGGGAAAAAGTTGTAAAAGGTACTCATCAAATGTAGATGTGAGTTGCCTCACTTAGATCCTAGCCAGGACCGGGAGCCCTTTGTAAACTGTGAAGTCCTGTAAAAATGCTAGCTCTTGGGGCACCTGGGGGGCTGAGTCAGTTGAGCCATTGGATCTTGGTTTCAGCTCAGGTCATGATCTCAGGGTTGTGGGATCAAGTCCCATGTCAGGCTCCACGCTCAGCATGGAGTCTGTTTGGGACTCTCACTCCCTCTCTCTCTGCCTGCCCCCCACCCACTCTCTCAAACCAATAAATCTCTAGGACAAATGCTAGTGCTTCATCTCTCCCCTCTTGAGGGTGGAAACTTGGCGGTGATGCTACAGGCAATATTTGGCTGACTTGGTCGCAGACCCAGGTGATGCCTTTTGGACTCACTGTACCTACCACAGCGTCGGGGGGCTGAGTGCGGGAGGAGGCATGGTCAGAGTCTCTCCCGCAGAGGCTGGACTCTGCCCTGCTCTGCCTGAAACAGCAGAGGATGTCTGTGGGGACCCCAGGAGATGGGGCCCAGGTGCTGAGACAATTGATTACTCCTCCTTTTGAAGGGCCTTTTACAACTTCGGCCATGGAACTTCAAACAATGTGCGGTGTGCTTTTAGGGAAGGGGGAGGTCTTTAAGGGTGGTGGTAGAGGTTAGTTCTACTACAGTAAAGTTAGAGACGTTTCAGATTAAGAGAATTTAAAACAAACCAATAAAAACCCCCACCTATAATCTTACTCGCAAAGATAACCACTGTTGTTGACATTTTCATGTTTGCTTTTCCAGACATTTTTTTCCATGGTACCCATATACTGGATAATTGAATAATATCACAATATAGTTTTATTACTGGTTCTTTTTGCCTAATTGCATATCACAAACATTTCCATGTTAATAGATGTTTAATCACATCGTTTAAAAAAGATTTATTTATTTGAGAGGGAGAGGGAGGGGCACAGGGAGAAAGGATCTCAAGCAGACTCCCTAAGAGCGCAGGGCCCTACCTGGGACTCGATCTCATGGTTTTGAGATCATGACCTAAGGCCAAAACCAAGAGCTGGAGGCTCAATCGACTGTGTCACCCAGGTGTCCTTTATCACATCATTTTAAAGGCTGCTGATTGGAACAGAATTTCTTTAACGAATGTCCCACTATAGAAGGAGTACGTAGTTTTCCATACTTCACTGTTAGGTCTGTGCTTCTACGGGCGTTCCCACAATCAAGCCTTTGCATAGGTCCTTGATTATTTCCATGGGACAGATTCCCAGTTGAGGAACTGCTAAATCAAAGTTATTATCAAGGCTTTTGGTAAATACTAAAACTTTCAAGGCTTTTGGAAAGTACTAAAGGTCTGCTTCAGACACACTCAGGAATTCAGAGATCCTCAAAGCTCAACACAGAAACCTTTTCCATGGCTTCAAAGTCAACCTTGATCCCTCCTCCCTCTCAAATCCATTTGGAGGGATAGCGGCAACTGTTTTCATCGGTAGTCTTTGCTGAGTGCCAGGCTCTAAGAGCTTAACCTCAGACATACTTTCCTTTCCAGAAGATACTGAGGCCCAGGTTAAGCAATTCAATGGGCATCACAGCCCTAATAAGCAGTGCATCTAGGGTCAGAGTCCTCAAAAACATGGTTCCAGAATCTATCTTGTTCACTGCTTTTTGGGAAGTGCTTTTGATTTAACCTCCAAAGACGGATTTTATTCCATCCCTTTGCTCTTCTCTGCCATGGCCTGGTCTAAGTCAAGCACCGCCATTACAGCCTGGATAATAAAGTCCCTCATGGTCTCTTATTTCCACTCTGTCCTTTTTAGTCTGTTCTCTGCTCTGCAGCTGGAATGCTGTCATTGTTGTTATTATTATTATTTAAGATTTTCTTTTCTTTTCTTTTCTTTTAAAAGATTTTATTTATTTATTCAACAGAGAGAAACACAGCGAGACAGGGAACACAAGCAGGGGGAGTGACAGAGGGAGAAGCAGGCCTCCGGCTGAGCAGAGAGCCCGAAGTGGGGCTCGATCCTGGGTCTCCAGGATCATGACCTGAGCTGAAGGCAATCGCCCAACCAACTGAGCCACCCAGGTGCCCCAGATTTTCTTTTCTTTTTACTTATTTACTTATTTATTTTAAGGATTTTATTTATTTATTTGACAGAGAGAAACACAATGAGAGAGGGGACACAAGCAGGGGGAGTGAGAGAGAGAGAAGCAGGCTTCCCACCGAGCAGGGAGCCTGATGTGGGGCTCAATCCTGGGACCCTGAGATCATGACCTGAGCCGAAGGCAGTCACTTAATGACTGAGCCACCCAGGCGCTCCTAAGATTTTATTTTTAAGTAATCTCTACACCCAACATGGGGCCGGAATCCACAACCCAGAGATCAAGAGCCACTCTAGCTCTACTGACTAAGCCAACCAAGCACCCCTGGAATGGTATATTTAAAATGGAATGTAAAAAAGAAAAAAAAAAATGATGAGACTCCGCCTACCCCCACTCACCCCTAGAATTAAATCTAGATTTGTTCCCCAGTTTCCAGGGCCTGCCTCCACCCTCGCTGGCTCCCTCCATCAGCCACTTTTCTGCTCCAGCCCTATCCACCACACCCCAGGGCTCTTTCACTTCCTGAATCTGGCAGAGCCTTTTTTCACCTTGGGGCTTTGGTACATATTGTTCCCTTGGCCCGAAATGTCCTTTCTCCTCACTGCATGGCTGGTTTCTTGTCTTTCAAACAGCTTTCAGATCCCCTCTTTGCAACAACCCTCCCTGGTGCTTTCCTATGGAGGCCGTTCCCTAAGCCCATTTTCCTTTTCTGTCCTTTATAGCATGCATTACATTATATATTTATTTCTTGCCCACTGCTCATTAGACATCTTTTTCCCTCATTACACTTTAAATGTCATGAGGTCAAAATTGTGCCTCTTTGGCTCACCATTATTTACCTGGTGCCTAGCCCAGCTCCTGGCATGCAGTGGGCGCTCAATACCTTAATAATTGTACAATGAGTGCATGGTCCACAGAAGAAGGCTTTCATAGGTAAGGATTCCTGGTAAACTCTCCCAGCTTCAGCCAGAGCTCTTCCATCCTCCTTCTGCATTCCTTTGTTTCCTCTTCCCTACATGGAGCAGTGACAGAAGTCTAGAAGAAACCAGGAAGCCATGGGCAAGAGAGTGTCAGCAGGTTTTGCTTCAGGTTTCAACTCAAGTCAGGGCGGATGGTGTCCTAGGAGACTTGGTTGCCCCAACCCTCCTGCACACTTCCTGGATTCCTACGAGAGACTCACTCAGAATCACCACACTTACTATGTGGTGAAGAACACACATCTAGCAGGTGATAGCATTGCCTAGCAGGAGGACCTTGGGTAAGAGTCACTTCTTGTCTCTCATCTGCAACCTGAATGGTCAGGATAGAGAAGTGATTTTTCAACTTTTTTTGTCCTCCCTCAGCAGCTCAACTCTTCAACTTATTCAAGCAACCAATAGCAACAGGAGAAAAGCTAGGTGTTTCTGGTTGAAATGGGGAAGTGGGGCTGGAACTCTCCTCCTTCCTGACTCCCTCTTTGAAGTCCCCAGGGGTGGTGAGATGGCCAACGTTCAGACTCTAAGACCTCAGCAGTCACTGCCTGTCAGGCTGACTGTGTTTTAAGAAAAAAGATGGCAGCAAGACGTGCGTGGTTACAGAAAGGGTGGTGCCTGGCTATTGTGAGTTCGAGCCCCACATCAGATGTAGATGTTAAACAAATTTGCTGAGCCTGAGGTGCAGAGATTTTAGGCTGTGTAGCTAGCTGTGAACTTCACAGGAACCCAAGTGCAGGATGGGCAGCCCCTTTATGTGAGAAGGAGGTTTTAGCCATTTTAGAAAAGAAATGAGGGCCCAGGAGAGAAGCCCAGAGGCTCACTTACCCTCCCCAAAATGTAGAAAATGGAAATTGCCACCCCTACCTTCCCAGGCCATGGAGACCTTCAAGGTCTTGAAGAGACGCCCACAATCTTGCAGATGTTTGGCTTCCACGGTTGGTTGTTTGCTACACCCTGGGGGAACTCTGCTCCTCCACCTCTCCACCCCCCACCACCCAGGCAGCTCTGTGGCCTGTGCCATAGGCAGGTGCACTCAAGAGGCTGCAGCCCGGGCCACCTGGCAGCTCCAGGTGCCGCGTGTGTGCTGCCATGGATACGGGCCCCGGGGTTGGTGGCTGGTGGAGAGAAGGCAGTCTCCCAAAGCTGTGTGGATTCAGGAGAGGGAGACACTGGAGCCTCGGGTCCTTCAGGTAGTCTGCCTGCCTACCTTAGTATCAAGGAAGCCCAGGTGAGTGCTCTGGGGTTTTGGGGGACAGAGGAAGGGAGGAGAAGCTAGGGGAGGCCAAGTATTAGGAGGTTCTGGAAGGGCTGATCAGAGGACCTGGGCAGGGGAGCTTCTCTAAGCTTCCAGGTCAAGGGGAAAAGCCTTGCCAGGGACCCCCTTCCCAGGCCAGTGCAGTGCCCCTGCACAAAGACTGGGCAAATGGGCTCTGGAGGGTTGGTTCTGTAGCCCAGTGGGAGGAGGGCAAGAGAGTCTGGCATTTGTCCCCAGGGGAGTAACAGACTGGGGAATTCACAAAGGCCATCTCTGCACTAGTCAGAGACTTGAGGCAACAAGGAAGGAAGTATTTGCCTTATAACACAAACCACTGACGGGCTCCTCTCCCTTTCCCTGGAGTCTGAGAAGTCAAGGGCAGTCACATGGAGCAGAAGGAGCATTTTTTTTACTTCCTAAGTAGGAGTGTAGTCCCCTCCTGTGGCAGTTCATTAATGGTGGGGTGACTCAGGCCCTTGCCCTGCTGGGGAAGAGGGGTGCTGCCAGAGCAGCAGACTTTACAGCTTAGGAAATGGGTGCTCTGGAACAAACTGCTTCATCTTTTGAAGTTTTCACATATTTCTGTGAAATATGGGTGACAGTATGTTTTAACAAGGCACAGAACCCTTAGTCTAGGACCAAGCACAAGGATGGAGCTCAACGGGTATCCCTTTGCTCCTTTTCCCTTTCTGCCAGGACATTCCTGCCAAGCCTCCCGGTGTCTCCTCTGAGGATGGCGGAGCAGCAGGGCCAGGAGCCTGAGTGCCCGGTTTGCTGGAACCCCTTCAACAACACATTTCACACCCCCAAAGTGCTGGACTGTTGTCACTCCTTCTGTGTGGAATGCCTGGCCCACCTCAGCCTGGTCACTCCAGTCCGGCGCCGGCTGCTATGTCCACTCTGTCGCCAGCCCACCGTGCTGGCCTCAGGGCAGCCGGTCACTGACTTGCCCACGGATACTGCCATGCTTACCCTGCTTCGCCTGGAGCCCCATCACGTCATCCTGGAAGGCCACCAGCTCTGTCTCAAGGACCAGCCCAAGAGTCGCTACTTCCTGCGCCAGCCTCGGGTCTACACGCTTGACCTAGGCCCTGAGGCTGGGAGCCAAACGGGGCCCCCCCAGGACATGGGTCCTACCACCAGGTCTCTGCCCATTCCCATCCCCAGCCACTACTCTCTGAGGGAGTGTTTCCGCAACCCTCAGTTCCGGATCTTTGCTTACCTGATGGCTGTTATCCTCAGTGTCACTCTGTTGCTCATCTTCTCCATCTTTTGGACCAAGCAATTCCTTTGGGGTGTGGGGTGAGCACTGTTTCTGGACAAGGAACCAAGTTTTTTAATTTAAAAAAAATTTTTTTTGTTTTTCAAATTCTTATTGTTTTAAGTAGGCTCCATGCCCAGCATGGAGCCCAACATGGGGCCTGAACTCATGACCAAGACCCAAGCTATCAAGAGTCACACACTTAACTGACTGAGCCACCCAAGAGCCCTGGATCTAAGCCTTTCTTGACTGCTGCTGGGAATGGAGACTACAGTCTCATTTGGGGTTGTCTTCCTTTGTAGTATTGATCATTTTTACAACCTATCAGTTAATCCACGTGTTTGCTTCTGGAAACAAGATCCCTACTATGATGAGAACCTCTGAAAGCTAAAGGGCTGGGAAAAGATGTAAAGAGACCTTTGGGTGTCAGCCACAGAGCCAAGGAAGGGCAGAGAAGATCTGTGATCATAGGGCTACGGAACAAGTTATGCCAAAAGGCCAGACCACCGTATCAGGAGCCCGACTAGCCCAGAGAAAAAGTTGGATTTCTCGATGGAGTTGCTTTGAACTCAGTTCAAATTTGAGTTGCTCTTTTTATTATGCGTTGCTAAAATTTTGCAAACTGAGCTTCGATTCTGTGAGCAAATATACATGCCTTCTTTTGGTTTTCTCTTTGGAAGTCTTGCCACCAGTCCCAGGAAAAAATGGTGTGCGTTTATGAATTCACGCCCTTACTTATTCGACCATCACTTACTTGGCCAATCTTGTGTCAGAACGAGGGGAAGAGAAGGGTAGGATTATCCACGGGTGACAGCCTTTACCAGCAAGGAGGGCTGTTCACTCAGCAGCTGCTTCTTATAGCAGACAACCTCTTGTCAGTGTGTGGTTTAGGGAGTGTTGAGAGTATAAAAGTTTAAAGGTGAAAAGAAACCAGGGCCAGTGGGTCAAAAGAAATCAAGGATTTGGAGAAAAGGTGTTTGTTCCTCCTGGTAGGTGCAGAGGCTCAGATTAAACCTGGATGTTGGGAAGAGTCAACTTCCCTTCTCCGGGCTATGGTAAAGCAGAGAAACCCTGGACAGAGGAAAAGCCTTAGCTTCCATCCCACGCCAAGCAGATAAGGGGACCCTGGTCTTTGTTTTATGTGACAGGATCTCAGAACCATGGCAAACTAGACGCTTTGGCTATTTGGCTACAAGTTACTACCTCTGCAGTGTCTAAAGCCCCTTCTGTCTCCCCAGTTTTAATACTGCCCTGTGGCCCACGGCTCTGGAACTGCCTCAAGTTGGTTAAAACACCATCACAATTATGAAAAGATCTTGGTTTGTGGAATAAATGTTCAGAGGTCAGAAACAGAGTCAGTTTTATTTGTTCTAAAAATTTTGTGCTTAATGGAACTAGCTTCTATAAATTCTTAAGGGATCTTAATGTACAAGATATTCCAAAATAGCCAAAACCTGTATTTCATGTTTAATAAGACCAAATAGTGTTAAGCACTAACGTGAAGAAAATTCTCCATTACAAAACTGGAATGCTACCAACGTATCCTGCCAGGGGACTGGCACCTACCTCTGCACTTGTGCCATCAAAGATAATTACACTAAAGCTGGGACTCAACCTCTCCCTGCTGACTTCATTTCTTTACACATCCTTGCTCCTTAACCTCATGGCAAGTAAATTAGGCAATGATCTCCCCGTGTTCTCTCAGCCACTAGGAAAGAGATCCAGGGGAAGCTCAAGAAGGAACACCTGTCTCTGCACTTGAGCTTGCTGCTCTGAGTTAAGGAAGCTTCATTCCTATTCCACAGGTGAAACTGAGGCTCCACAGGTTTAGCCGTCTTGTTCCAGCTCACCAGCCAGTAAGTGGTGGAGGCCTTCTAGTCAAAGTAGAATTGGAGAGTGGCTCTTGGAATGGCTAATACACCATTCAAATAAGGAGAGATGAGGTTTGAGTTTTTTGGGGTAGGGGAAGATATTACTCAATAGTAGGGTGTCTTCTATTTTCACCTGCAGTAGTTGTAACCTTGGGGCATGCAGAAATGTCTGGACGCATCTCTGGTATTCCAATGAAGGGGGTGGGTTGTGCTTCTGGCTTTTATTACAATGAAGGGGGTGGGTTGTGCTTCTGGCTTTTATCACTGCGTAGGTCAGGGACGTTGAGACATGCTGCAATGCCTACGACAGTTCCACACAAAACATCTATCCCAAGATGCAAACAGTTTCCTGCTGAGTAACACACAGGAGCCTTATTATTATTAGTTCATGAGGTAGAGGTGGTGAAATCCCATGACTCCCTTTGGCATGACGTCAGATTAAGATGCAGTGACTCATCACAAGGGAGGTGTCACAGGTAGAGGGGCTAAAAAGCTCTGGCTTTGTATGGGAAACAGGCCATGTTGGCTGGACTGGTCATTCTGTCTGGCCAGTGTTAACCAGCATACTCAATAGAGCCCTATGAAATCTCTTCCTAAGGTCACAGACAGGGACCAGGCTCTATCACTCATTGACAGGGTAACCTTGAACAAATTACTTAACTTCTCTGAGCTTCGATTTTGTCTGTAAAAAGGGAATACGACTCAACTCAGAAGACTGGGAGGATGAAACGAGGCGTCTGAATATGCCTGGCAGTCTCTGAGCAGGAAGTATCCTTTTAAAGTGGTGGCTCTGATTTTCCCATTATAAATCCCTACGTTTGGTTTACGCTCCTCAGCTAACTGCCGTCTTACAATAAGGTAACTTATATTCCACCAGGGAGTTGCTTTGCCAAAGGTTTAAATGAACGTGTTCATCTGATTGCTATCTCTAAATCTCTTGGAATCCCCCCCGCCCCAATGTTTAATGGAATAATAAATTTTGAACTTGAAAAACTAAAAACCTTTGTTAATACACTGTATCCAGATTGCAGGCTAGTACACTAATGTTCACTATTACTTTGCACATACTATAAAAGTTAGTAACCAAATTATTTTCCATGGCCAACTACAGAGGAAACAGAACCCATTAATACTTAAACGATAGTGAAATGCCAAATGGCCAACAGAGGGCAGAGTCGATAATTCAGAAGCTTAACCAGCACCCAAAATATGCAACTATTTGGTTATAATTAAAATTAGACAAAAGAGATTTAGCTATGCTATTACACATTCATACTTTGGAGGATAGAGTTACACAAAGCCATTGTCGGCCTCTCTGGAACTGCAAATGAAGTGTTTTGAACATTCAAGGAAAAGCCATCATGTAAGGCCATATAAGGATATATGCAATCCTTTCTTCTTCCAAACTCCTGTATTTTTGTCAGAGTTTATTGTGTACTTCGTGTTCAGCAGTTGTGTATTTGGGGTGGGAACAGGTGATGGTGACTGCTGCACAGCCAATGAGTTATGAGTTACAGGGTCCAGACCCAGTTTGCTAATAGTCTGGCCCACAAGACAGCAGTCTCTCCAAAAATACCTATCAGCAGAGTGCTTATGAAGAAGAAAAAAACTGGAATGAGCCATATTTGCTATCACCCATTATATCTCACCCCCCCCCCCAAAAGGTGGAGATCTCTGGACCAATGGCTGGGATTCAGAAAATGCCTGACTATGCAAAGTGAGTCTTTAAAAGGACAGTTTCTATAATAGGATTTTACTCTGTAGCAAATGTGTAATAAGAAAAGAGAGGAAGTGGATGTTGAGGAATCCTCTGGGATTTTTCCCGGTTACCTTACCATGAACAGTACATCCTCTGAATAACAAATACAAACGAGGTGGCACAACAAAGACTTCATGTTTGCTTTCTAGAAATTTTACTGCCTCTTGACACAATAGCCTAGTTTTGAGGTAACACAAAGGATGCCAAACTTCAAAGCAAAATGGGAGACATTTTCGGACAGGGCAAATGTTTTGTTCTGAGCTTCCTGATGCGGTTAGTGTTCCAAGCAAACTCAACAGGAAAAGGTAAAATCTTCTTTACTGCATAACCCTAAGCGCAGCTGTGGTCTACCTCTTTATCGCCTGTTCTCAGGCAGAGGAAAGGTTCCCACTCTGTCAAGGCAGAGTTAACCTGTGTGTGGGGAGAAGCGCCTCTTTATTTAGAGGGCTTCCAGACTATAGTCCAGCCGTCTTGCTCTGTGGGTCACATGTAGTCCTGAAGCATGTACCATGTAATGAAAAGCCAAGTTTCAAAATTAAAAATGGAGCCAGTCACAATCCTGAGTGGTGTGAAGGAAGCAAGAGGGGATTCAAATAAAAGATTAATAAAAACAAGGTCTACACAGTTCGTGGCAGGGCTTGACGATGAAAATAAAAATTTCAGCTACAAACGGGGTTCATCAACACCCAGAGACAGGGCTGCCTACCTGGAGTGGAGGCTGACTTGGAAATCCAATTCTTTAGAGGGTCTATACATGGTAATTGGCAAAAAACATGATAGAACAAAATAGATCAATTCCTTTCTTTTTAAAATGGCTCTTAGGGAAGAGCTTGAGATTAGAGTCCTTTTTCCATGAACCTGTCTATTCAGCCATCCAGAGCTTAAAGGTCCTGTCATATGAGCAAGTGGCTATGAGCTGCCCATCAGAAGAAATGTCTAGGCCCATCACTTTGCCTTCATGGCCAGCCAGAGTCTTCAGTGGGGACCAGCCTGGGTGGGTCCAGATCTTGGCGGTGTTATCATAAGCACCAGTGAGCAAGAAATTCCCATGGATAGCTTTAAGAGAAAAGAAAGGGAGCTGCTTAAGGAATTTAAATATCAAAAGTGAGAAAATAAAAGCACAGAAATCTGCTAGAATATGTGATTTCAAAAAAGAAGGTATTTCCCATTTGGAAAAGCCCAATATTCTCATCTATATTCCTACAAGGGACTATAGACTTAGGGAAACGAGTAACATCATTAAGGTCTTCTGGCTCTTTCCCTGACAATCTTATTAGAATAAAATTAAGGATTCAGTGCTCATAACTTTTAGGGAAAAAACTCAAAGGGGCGCCCTGGGTGGCTCAGTTGGTTGAGCATCTGCCTTTGGCTTGGGTTGTGATCCCACGGTCCTAGGATTGAGTCCCGCATCAGACTCCCTGCTCAGCGGGGAGCCTGCTTCTCCCTCTGCCTACTTGTGCTCTCTGTCAAATCAATAAAATCTTGAAAAAAAAACTCAAATTATTTACGGAAGTCTGTTTTTTTTTTTTTAAAGGTTTTATTTATTTATTTGACAGAGAGAAACACAGCTAGAGAGGGAACACAAGCAGGGGGAATGACAGGGGGAGAAGCAGGCTTCCCACCAAGCAGGGAGCCCAATGCGGGGCTCGATCCCGTGACTGTGGACCATGACCTGAGCCGAAGGCAGATGCTGAACGACTGAGCCACCCAGGTGCCCTGAAAGTCTTCTTTATTCCCGAAACAGGAACCATGTTGGGCCATAGCTCTGTCTGAAAATATGGTAGAGGAAAGGAACTTATAATTTGCTCCTTTTTCAACAGAGGCCAAATTCTCTTATTCTGCTTGCAAGTTAAGCTAAAGCCTGGCCTGCATCCCATGGCAGTGTAATCTGTCTGTCCTGTGATTAGGATAAATAGGAGGAAAGCTTACGCTCAAATTTGACACCAGTCACTAAGTTCTGATGGGCAGGGATGGTGTAGACACAACGCCGTTGTCGAAGGTCCCACACTTTGCATGTGTTGTCACCACTGCCAGTTGCAATGTGGTACCTATGGATCAGATGTAATGTCCAAGTTAGAAACAAAGGTTATTTCTGACCAATAACCCTTCCCGACCCTCAATTGATGAGTTTATTTTACCCATTGGGGGAGAAATTTATTCCATAGATTTCCTTTAGGTGGCCTTCTAAGAACATGATACACCGTCCTGTGCGTAGGTCCCAAACACGACCAAATGCATCCAATCCCCTGACAAAATAATTTACAAATGAACAGTCTGAATCCATTTCTCTGTGGAAGCAAGGACATGTAACAGGTGAACTACTGAGCTGCCTCTGGCTAGACGGAAGAAGGCTTACCCAGTGCCAGCCAAAGAGCCATCTTGATGGAAGGCAATGTCATACACACCCATGCTGTGGCCTTCCTGATGCAGGATCTCTTCTTGAGCCTCCAAATCCCATAAGCGCCATGAGCGGTCATAGCTACAAAAAAATCAAGCCAACAATTAACCAGCAGATACTTAGTTCCTATAATATG
>PITA01020501.1:0-34750 GCA_004023965.1 Spilogale gracilis | reverse complement strand
AATGTCTTCATTTAGTTTTGATACCAGGATATACTGACATCATTCAATGAATTGTTAAATATTGCTGTGATGATTAATGTTGTGTCAATTTAATTGGTTTATAGGATGCCCAGATCTGGTAACATGTTGCTGTATCTGTGACAGTTTTCTGCAAAGGGTTAGTATTTGATTCAATAGATTAATAGATTCACCCTCACTCTGAGAAGGCATTGTCCAATCCCTTGAGGGTCCAAATGGAACAAAAAGGCAAAGGAAGGGCAAAGTATTTCTTTCTTATGGAGCTGGGACTTTGGTCTTCTGTTTTCAGACATTGGAGCTGTTAGATTTCATGCTTTTGGACTTTAAGACTTACCCACTGGCTTCCCTGAGCCTCAGGCTTTTGGCCTTGGACTAAATTATATCCTGGTTTTCCTGGCCTCCTTCTAGCATGCAGATGGCAGATTGTGGGAGACTTCCTAGCCTCTAAAACCATATGAGCTTATTCCTATAATAAATCTCTTATATCTATCTATTATTATAGAGTCTATTAGTTCTGTTTTTCTAGAGAATCTCAACTAATAGAAATCCTTCTACATTTTCCAGGCATGTTTGAGTACAATTAGTATTACTTCTTTTACAAATGTTTGGTAGATTTTTCCAATGAAATTATCTGAATCTAAGGTTTTCTTTGTGGGAAAATTTTAATTACAAATTAAATTATTTTTAATAATTAAACAATTATTCTTGAGTAAGAGTTGGCATTTTTGTTTTTTAAGGAATTTAGTCATATTTTCTCATCTAAACTAATGTAATAATTTTCAGTGTTTGAGTCTTATTATAAAGTTTTGTTCCTTAACTTGTCATATTGTCATACTCCGTTGTCTCTAATACAAATCATTCTCATTTAATTTTACCTTATTTGTGTGTGTGTAAAGCAACAGATAACTTTACTATAATTTCAGTTGGGATGATTGGTACAGTTGATACTTGTCCACAAATTTTATAGTATTACATACTTTTTAAATGGATATGATTACATAAAGATTGTAAAAACAGTTTAGGAATGATGTAATATTCCTGAAAAGTCCTTCTTTTGGCTACATATCAAAAAACTTATTTTATTTATTTTATTTTTTCAAAAAATTATTTTAAAGATATACGTTTTGCTAAATCTACCTATATTTTATTATTGATTTTTATATATGTCATATTCCTTTAATTAAGAAAGTACTTATTTTTTGAAATAAAAAATACAAAGTGTGTTTGATATTGACTGATCAAGGCTTGATTAGTAAATATGAACAATAATGAATTTAGCAGATATAAGAGTACCTGAGTAAAATGTGTCACATTTTCTTACATATTTTCTTTAATTTTTACCTGTTTTATCTGAAAAGTTAATAGTTTATGAGTATTTTGTCATAAGCATAACTTAGACAATGTATGCATTTTTAAAGAAAACATTTAATTTTTTAAAAGATTTATTTATTTATTTGCCAGAGAAAGAGAGGGAGGGAGAGAGAGCATGAACAGCGGAAGCAGCAGAGGGCAAAACAGGCTCCATGCTGAACAGAGTGCCAAAAGCAGGGCTCAATCCCAGGATGCTAGGATCATGACCTGAGCCGAAGGCAGATGCTGAGCTACCCAGGTTTCTCTAAAGAAAACATTTAATTCAAGTATCATATATTGAGACTACTCTGTATCAAATAAATATCAGCTTATTTACAAAATAATTTTAAAAATCCTGAATAAATAGCTTCAAATGTCATAGAACTTTTTTGAAAAAAAATTAATAAAGTAATTAAATAACAAAAATGCATGTAAAATGTCCATGTTTAAAATTCTCAAGTATGAATATGTGTAGAATTAAAAATAAATGCTAGAAAGTGCCTGGGTGGTATAGGCAATTAAGTATCTGACTGCTGGTTTAGACTCAGGTCATGATCTCAGGGTCCTGGGATAACCCTGTTGTCAGGCTTCACACTCAGTGTAGAGTCTGCTTGACATTCTCTCTCTCCCCGTCTCTGTCCTTCCTGCTCATGATGTTTCGCTGTCTCTCTCTCTCTCTTTCTAAAATAAATAAATAAAACCTTTAAAAATGCCAGAGGTACTATATGTTGTCTAATTGAATATAATAAAAAAAAATGCTAGAGGTACACAGGAAGGAAAACAACATCAGTTTAAAGATACTAGTAAGTAGCTCTATGAATTCATGTTTTGGAAGATTAGGGAAATGATTTCAAGTAATCTAGATTATAATTTCACCCAAAGAGGTTTTAACTTTGGTATATATTAATTACAGTTAATAAAAGATTGAACTTCAATGCAAATATTATAAAAAACTGCAATAGCAGTACTCATCCATAGGAGATGAAGAAACACTTTTATTAATTCATGGAACAAGGTGCTCTTAGAAGACATCATTAGACACAGTCCGTAACAACATTTCTCGTTCAAAACTCACATCACCAGTTACCATTTTGGTATTTGTTCTTAACCTATCAGTTTCCATCATAATTGGGTTATAATCATTAAAAACTGTTGCAGCTATGGCACTTTCTTCACTTAGTAATCTTTAAATCTTAAAATAATTTTCTGTATTAAAATATATGGACATAATATAACCTACAAAAATATTTGTTATTCCTCCTATAGGATATCAAAGAAAAGTAAAGAAACATTTAGAATTTAATGAACATCTCTAGTTTATTCAAATAATAATATTTTAGATCTCTGGTAGTTTTTATCCATTTTTAATATTCTCTTCAATTTTCACTATGCATCTAAATGGAAAAAAATAAGATTTTAACATTCTTAAACCCTGTTCACTAAAAATTGAAAAACAACTAAAAACATTTTTTACCCTAATGGTATAACATGAAACACCAGAGTTTTCAGGCTCCTTTCAGCTTTATCATTTGTATATTTATGAATGAGTGAATTAATATCAGAATTAAAATCATAGTAACAAACTATCACAATTTCCCAGTTGTAGAAATAATATTGTATAGTGCCTTATTCTGAGTAATCTTGTTTCATTTTCTTCAGGAAAATCTTGAAAATTTATGTCTGATAATACATTTTTTGTTTTGATGTGATTCCTTTCAATTGTGGTCTTGGATGAAGGTGATTTAAGGGTGGAAATGGTATTTTCTGGTTCTTATAAGTAATTTGTCTTGGCATTCTGGCCCTTAGATCTCATAGAAAAGATTAAAATTATTGACAAAAAGTAGGGCACAGTTGTACAGATTTACATGATGTTCTCTCTTATTTTACATAAACTCCAAATAAATTGATATCTTGAACAACATACACATACCTCCAGGGGACATAACAAATACCATGTCTCAATAAAGGTTAATTTAGACTGAAAAGATATCAAAGATAGCATTCACAGTTTTCCATGTAGAATATTTATAAGCAGAACACAATTAGAACTAATTCTTTTTATCCATTATATATTTGTATGCTTTTATCAATATTTTTCTTACATTTGGCTATGATTAGCTTTTGCTTTGTGGAATTTTAACATTAGCTTTGTTCATAAAATGTTTTTGTCTATGTTTTTATCCAAAAACAGAGGAAGTCATGTTAGAATAAAGCAAGGAAAATCAAAGCAAAACAAATATAAAACACAGAAATCAAAACAAAACAAAAACAACTACATAGTATTTTTTATTTTAAAATTATTCTACAGCACTCATCCCATGGATATGCACATAGCAGGTGTTCAATGTATGATTTGCAATCAAATTAGTAAGGGAAAAGAAAATAAAATTATGACTTGGAGTATTTTATTTTGTATTGATAAATTCTGTGTTTCTGTGTGGAATGTGTTTATGTGTGTGTGTGTGTGTGTGTGTGTGTGTGTGTGTGTGTGTGTGACAGAGAGAAAGAGTCAACTCCAGAATTTGAGAAGATTGATTGTGAATGCCCATGGTTTTAGTCACAACAAATTTGTAACATCAAAAGATGAATTAAGACACTTGGAAAAATGGAAAAGTTGAAACATCTCCAAATCTCAAAATACTATTCTTACATCTCTCTCTCTCTCTCTCTCTCTCTCTCTCTCTCTCTCTCTCTTTTTTTTTTTTTTTTTTTTTTTTTTTTTTTGGTCAAAAATAAGGGGGTGATAATGCAATATCAGAGAAGGGATGTAGGTATTGGAAGAAGATTGAGGAATTTAAGCTTACAAAATCTGTATGGAAGTTTCCCTGAGAAGTGAAGTTTAGAGTTGGCAACACTTGACTTCATTGTTTTTGAGAATTCATGTGTAAAGCAAATCCCTCTATTTAGTGGGCTGTTTGTTCATTTATCATTTAGGTTACTCAAAAAAGAGATATGACCAGAAGGGAAGGAAGCTTGGTATTTTGTAATTTTAAATTAGCCATGAGTAGAGACAGGAAGGCTTTGAGAGTTTAATAAAGTGATCATCTTTGTTTAATAAATGTAGTATTTGTGCTACAATTTATGTAGCCTTTTAAAAGTCTAAGATTAAGAGGAATTCCAAGGATACACTGAAGTTCGAGTTAAGATCATTTTGCTTCTGGTCTGTGATATACTTGATCATAAACAATTTTGCTAAAATTTATTTAGAATCTGACTTAGGCAAAAATAAATACTGGGAAAAAACTTAGCGAAGATTTTCTAAAATATAAATTATCATATATATATTTTAGGAAAATATACTCTTTAATATGATTATTGGGCTTGTGGAACCTAATTTTCATTTCAGCCTATGCTATGTTTGGTTTCAGAGATCATTAGTTGCCATCATTTCCTCCTCGAGAGAGCTCTGAATAATTTATTAATTGCAAGCAAAATATTTTTTATTTTGACACTGAAAGGTTTACTTAAAGGGAGCTAATTCAGCCAGAAGGGGTCTACCCCTTAATCCTTCTTTCTTACATTCTTCAGGCATGTACCAACTTAGATTTGGATCATAAAGTGATTTGGGGGATAGAAGCCATTCATCACATATTTCCACTTAGCTTTTAATATTTTAACTTGGGATTTATTAGACTTTATGCCCACAGGTAGATGTTTGTGGGATGCATGCACACGTATGTGTATGCATGTGTTTGAAACTCATACTCCTTTTTGAATATCTGTATATTTTGTATTACTTTTTCTTACATATAACCAAAAAACTAAATGGTAGTGGGATGAAAGTGTTTCTAACATAAAAATCCCGAAGTTGTCCAGTCAGAATGATGGTTCTATGATGTCTTTTGCCTCCATGGCTTCAGTAATTTGCTCCAGCAGTTTTGTGACTAACTATTGAAATCCAAGCTGTCTAGGAGCGTTTAAGGAGATAATGGGGAATGTATGGAAATTTTGAATTGTTCCAAAAGAAAATATACTTTTTATCATTGAATATCAATGTAATTATTATTTTTATCCATATACAAGATATTGTAAAGCAGTTGGAAGAGTGCTAGACAAATAGAATATACTATGTAAGAAAAATTTATCCAAGAAACTTTTTCAGTTGTCTATAATTGTCATGAATGCAGAGATTATCTTTCATTTAGGTTTTTTCAGTGATTTTGGCACGGTGAGGTAAATGAATAATAAAAGTCAGGCAGACGTATAGTCTGTGCAGACATAATATTAGGCAGCCAAAATGCAATCCAAAATGAAAAAATAAGTATATAATAACAACCTCAAGTAATGAAAATTAATACATTTAAATAACCTCTTCATTCAAAGATGCTAACACTTTGACTCACACCAGAAAAGTCTTTTAAGTGAATGTCTTTTAAGCCATAAATACCACAAACTTAAGTCTTGCATGGATGTTCACAGCTGCAGGCATTTTCTGGGAAAAAAAAAATCCTTTTATGCAATCCTTCATTAGCTTCTTTTCTATCACAAATTCAAGCATCCAAAAAGCAGTGCACAATAAAAAACAATGTAAAAACTTTGAATTTATTTACCTGTGTTTATAATTTCTTTGAAAAAATTATTTTTAATTCACATTAATAAAAAGTGTATTTTCATGGTGTTTATAAAGATGTTCATTTTTTAAAGCTAAAAACACTTCCCACATGCTTTCCCCTCAACTGATTGCCATTTGTCATCAGTTTTTGTTTATGGTCTGTTAGTTTCAGTCCATGTGACAGTACTCATATCCAAGTCAACTTCAATTAATTTCTTAGTAAGATTTTTGAAACACAGTGTCAACTGATTTATTAAAACCAACTTACTTTAAACAAATGAATTAACCCTAATCACTAATTAATTATATCAAAATAAGTAATCTTTCTTTCTGACATTATTCACCAAACTGTTTCCTACACTGAATTTTATTACATAATACAGCATTTCTGTCTTTTTCTTTTCCAAGGCTTTCAGCTTCCTAAATATGCAGTTGTTGAAAATAATTGTCATTGGGCGCCTGGGTGGCTCAGTTGGTTAAGCGACTGCTTTCAGCTCAGGTCATGATTCCGGAGACCCGGAATCGAGTCCCACATCAGGCTCCCTGCTTGGTGGGAAGCCTGCTTCTCCCTCTCTCACTCCCCCTGCTTGTGTTCCCTCTCTAGCTGTGTTTCTATCTGTCAAATAAATAAAATCTTTAAAACAAAAAAAAAAGAAAATAATTGTCATTGATCATCAACAAATTTTTGCTCCTCTTCCTAATTAACAAAATCTAAAGTTTGTTTAGGGATCCCAATTTCACTGGATTCAGGAAATGTGTAGCCCAATTCCCAACAGAAGGGTGGGATTACAGTTTTGTTTAGACATGCCATGAAGTCCTATTTCACATGGCAGTGTAAAAATATGCAAAGGTATATTGAACAATTTAGGCATTATGATTAAGGCAAGTATACTGAGAATAATCTTGGGAGTCGTTTTCCTTGTTCATTATGGGATACACTCCTCTTATGAATAGATATTCTCAGGTTTACATATGATTCCTAGTATTGCAGAAGTTCCCTAAATAAACCATGAAAAAAGTTACCTAAAAAGAATACTCTGAAAGGCAATTTGAAAGAACAGAAGGAACCCGGAACTTGGAAATTACTCTTCAGCCCTGGATTACTCATAATGGAACTTTCTGTCTTCTAGAATTTTGATATTGCTTAAAGAAATTTCACTGGATTTTTGTTATTAAGGCTGAGCACATTTTAAATATATCACAATGAAATGTAATTTTATTGTAATTATCCTTTGTCCACAAGAACACTATTCTATAGCACAGAAATATCTTGGGTTCCAGAAAAAGGCAAAAATCCCCAAACTGATGTGATCCACAGTTAATATACAGTATCTACTAAGTGTTCATAGAATTCAAAGAGTTATAAATTTAAAAGTGATTGTAACACTTTTGCAATATAAAGAACAAATAGATTATAAACTTTATTTAAATAAAGATGGAAATAACTCTAATAAAAAGAATACATCTGTTCACTAATGTTTAATATTCACATCTAAATGTGTGCTGTCCATTAAACATAGTATATGTAGTTATTTACATTCATATTTAAAATAATTGATTCAAATAAAATTAAAAATTTAGTTTCTCAGTAACATAACACCTATTTCAAGTGCCCAACAGTCAAATGAGGCTAATGATTTCCATACTGCATAACACACATAAAAAACATTTCCATCATTACAGAAAGTTCAACTGAACAGCATTGGTTTAAATCAAGAGTCAGAAAAACATGATTCACAGACTATCACCTATTTTTGTAAATATAATTTTGTTGAACACAGCTATACCAATCCATTTATGTATTGTCTGTGAAAGCTTTTATACTACTTTGGCAGAATCAAGTAGGTGCAACAGAGTCTATTTGGCCTACAGAACCCAAATATTGATAAAAAAAAAAAATTACTGAATTTCTGGGCCATGGTCTAAATAATAGTCTCATCACAGTAAATCACAGTTTGATAAAATAACTACATGTGAATATTTTCTTAAGGAGTAAAGCAAAATGCTTTTTAAACATTTTTTGTTTATTCTTTTTTTTCTAAGATGTTATTTATTCATTTGAGAGAGAAAGAGAGAGGGAGGGAGGAGGAGCCAAGGGAAAGTGACAAGCAGACTCCATGCTGAAAGCAGAGCCCGACACAGGGATCCCCCTCAGGATCCTGAGAGCATGACCTGAGCCAAAATCAAGAGTCAGAGGCTCTAAGGACTGAGTCACCCAGGAACCCCCGTTTTTAATTTATTCTTGAAACAAAGTGTTGGAAGACCATAGTAGTTACTTGAATCATAATATGTATTTTTATTCAACAGTCTTCATAGTATTCTGCATCAAAATTACAGCTTGGCTCATATTCAGACACACAAAAAATTTATGAAAGGATGAACTACGATTTAAAACTAAAAAAAAAATACTACCTCAGGTTCTGTTTGACAGTGGCATATTTCACAAATTCATTTGTAATGTATTTGTAGGATTTTATTTCTTCCAGTGGGATTGCCCTTATCATATGTTCAAGAAATCATTTTTTATATTGCCAATCTTTAGCTATAATGCCCATTTAAAGAGAAACACTTCTTGCACCTGCTAACTCCATATCTGTGGAATGTAAATTGACTTGGATGTATACTTTTATCATTGTAAGAAAACCATAAATCTCTTCTGTATTCTGAATAATCAGAAATGTTGCATAATCAGAAAAGCTGATTACAAGTGAAATTGACTTATACCCACAAATGAAGTATTTTAGGAATTTCTAAAATTGTAAAGATTATGTTTTTCCCCCATCTCCTATGATTTTGACATCAAGTTTTGCTTAGAAGCTAATTTTAAGGTCTATTTAGAAGTCAGTATATGCATGCAAAGTGACACTGGAAAGAGCCAGAATGCTGTAGAAATATGGGAAGAGTTATCATTTGTTTATCATCACTTTAGAAAATATGGTATATTGATTAAGAACTCCAATGTTTCAGCCAAACTTCCATATTTTGATTTTTCATTTCTACTTTTCTCACTTACTAGTTAAGTAAGGTAAACCAGAGCAACATATTAGGGTCTGAGCTAAGATAAAGTAAACATACAAAAAATTGCAGGGACTTAACTAAGATAGATGATTACTTCTCAGTTACATAAAGTTCTGGAATTGAGCAGTCCACAGGATGGCTCATCTGCTCAGTAATGTCTATCATAGTACGAAGAATCTTTTTGTTCTTTTATTACTTAGATATTGCCCTATTCTTCATGCTCATAGTTACACCTGATAAAGTCTACTTTTCAACGTGGAGAAAGAGTTACAAAGAACAATGTGAGGGTGAACAATTTCTTTTGAAGCAACTTTAGCACATTGCTAACCATTATATTCCATTGTTTAGAACATATTAAATGGACATAACTATTTTCAAAGAAGAATTATATATTACCTAAATATTTTACCTAGCTAACCAAATGTCTAGTTTGGGAAAATTGTGTTGGAGAGCCATTGTTTCATGTTTCACAATTTTCTTCTCTTTAAATTGCATGTATTCAGGTTTCCTGTAACAAGCGACCTTTTGAGTACCTGTAAAACCCTTGAACAAGCACCTAACATGCGCTAAGTCTTTGCAAATTTTATGTCTATTTCTATTTATGTAATTACTTTATTTTGTGAACTGCTTTAGTACATTAGAGATTATAAATGGTAATAAAAACATTTTATTAAAATAGTATGCATCAATTTTTGTGATGATGGAAAAATTATAGATAATAAAAAAAATAATCAACAATGATTTAGGCCGAAGTCCCTGATTTGAATAATTTTGGTGTTTCAGTATGTCACACCAGTGCCTTTTGCTAAATTATTATGTTGTGAAGGAGTATTTTAATTAGGTTGAGAGAATTATTAAACTACTTTTTTAAGTTTATTTATTTATTTATTTATTTATTTATTTATTTATTATTTATTTAGTTTTGCCATACATAATATAATTTAAGTCATGGATTTGAAAGAGAGGAAAACCGCTTTTGGTTATTTTACCATTTTTTTAAAAAGATTTTATTTATTTATTTATCAGAGAGAAACACAGCAAGAGAAGGAACACAAACAGGGGGAGTGAGAGAGGGAGAAGCAGGGTTCCTGCCAGGTCGGGAGCCCTATGTGGGGCTTGATCCCCAGACTCTGGCATCATGACCTGAGCCGAAGGCAGACACTTAACAACTGAGCCACCCAGGCATCCCGAGAATTACTAAACTATTGAATAAACATAGATAAAGAACTATGAGTGTTTTGAAAATTCTGAGTAAGGAGGATATAAATAGATGATTTTCTAATCAAATTTTGAAAATAGATATATGTGAAATAAAAACAGAATTTTAATTTGTAAGACAAAGGATAAATCTTAATAGGTTTCAGTATTCTTTTACTCAAAACTTTATTTAATGTATTCATGATACTTAATTTTAACAGTTAAATTTCTTATTTGAGCAACCATGGCTAAGGAGCTAAACTGTCCAGGCTTTATCAGGTTCTCATAGCGAAGAGCCAAGAAGAACCCTGTTCTTCTGTTTCTTCTGGCAGAAGGAACAGGGAAGGAGCCATTTTGAAATAGTCCAAGAGCACTCTATAACAAAGGTCTAATCAAGTGAAAGCAACACTTAACTTGAATCTCATTCTACCAGGTTAAAATAAAATTACCCTATTCTAGCAGATACTAGCTCTCCAGTTTTAACTAAGACAGTAAACAAATGATGAGAAACATTTGTGAAGTTAAGAACCTGAGGATACAGGAGAAGAACTGAGATTTAATCATCAGATTCTAGAACATTTCACTTGCCCAAAAACATACTTACTACCACATCAGTAGGGCTTCAGTATAACTATATTATAGCTAAAGGACTTTCAAAAGACTCTCTGAAGAGAAAAAGGAGTTAGGGGAGAAAAATCAGAAAATGTGAGGAGTTTAAGCTTCTGGTACATACAAACATAAGAAACCTTAAACAGCCTAACACTTAGCCAGATTAAAATAAAAATTTGCACTGAGGTAGTCTCAGTCAAAATCCCAGCAAGCTCTTTGGACCTAAAAAGTTTATATAAATAACAAACACAATATTGAGAAAGAAGAGCTAAACTGGAGGAGTGACACTACCTACTTCAAGACTACAATAAAGCTACCATAGTCGACATGGTTCAGTATTGGCAAAAAAATTGACAAATAGCTCAATAGAACAGAATAGAGAGCCCAGCAATAGACTCACACTCACTGATCTTTGAAAAAGGCACAAAGGCAACTGAATAGAAAATGGATATTCTTTTCAGCAAAAGTGCTAAAAAAATTTAGCTTATAAGTTTGCAACCAAGAAATAGACAGATAGATAGATGCAATCAAAAGCCTCATAACTTTCATTAAATAAAAACAAAATAGACCAATGGATAATAGAACTAATTTTCAAATTCAGTATTATAAAACCTGTAGAAAAAATATGAGAGTATCTAATTACGTAGGGATTGGCATAAGTTTTTAAATATAAAAGTAAAGTCATAATTCATGTTATAAAACTAATAAATTGATCTTTATTAAAGATTTATTTATTTATTTATTTATTTATTTGACAGAGAGAGAGAGAGAGAGAGAGAGAGAGAGAGAGAGAGAGATCACAAGCAGGCAGAGAGGCAGGCAGAGAGAGAGGAGGAAGCCGACTCCCTGTGGAGCAGAGAGCCCCATGTGGAGGACCCTGAGCCGAAGGCAGAGGCTTTAACTCACTGAGCCACCCAGGCACTCGAAATTGGTCTTTATTAAAATGAAAATCTGTTCTTCAAAAGACACTATTAAAAAAAATGAAGACAACTAGATAATGGAAAAAAATATTTGTAAGTTTATATTTGAAAAGTACCTGTAACCAAAATAGACAAAGTTCTGTCTTAAAACTCAAAATAAGACAACAAAACAAAATAATTAAGACTAAAGCAAGAGATCTAAACAGACACCTTGCCAAAGATGATACAGTGATTCTGAATGTCTATGAAAACTTACTCAACATTATTTGTCATCTGTGTAAATAAAAGCACAATATTATACCCACTTCATATCTCTTAGAATGGCTAACATCCCCCAAAAACTGACAATACCAAATGCTGACAAGGATGTAGAACAGCAGAACTCTCATTCATTGCTGGTTGAAATGTAAAATGCTTGTCACTTTGGAAGGTACTTTGGCAGTTTCTTACAAAGTTAAATAGTTTTATCATGAAATCAAACAAAGGCGTCATTAGTATTATTCCATTTGTTTTTAAAACTAAAAATCTCCATGAGAGTAATTATTACTGCTTAATTTATAGTAACCAAAACCTAGATACAACTAAGATAATCCTTTTATAGGTGAATGGATAAACAAACCATAGTACATATTTAAAATGGAACATTATTCAGCAAAAAGAAAAAAAAAAGCTTTCAAGTCTCAAAAAGACTTGAAGGAAACTGGATTGAATATTGCTAAGTGAAAGAATGGAGTCTGAAAAATCTGCATAGCCTATAATTCCAATTATATGGCATCCTGAAAAAGGAAAAAATATAGAGTACTAACTAGTAATAACTAGATAATAAGTTGGTGCCAGTGGCTTGAAGAAGTAGGGTGATATATACATAAAGCACGTGGAAAGTTCATGGTGGCAAAACTATTTTGTTGGATACTATAATACTGGATGCATGGTATTATGCATTTTGTAAAGATCCATAGAACATAACAGCATAAAGAGTCAACCTTAATATGTGCAATTAAAAAAAATCGCTTTAAGGTTGGGGAACCATGAAGGAATAAAGACCAAACAGAGAACCCAGTTTTATTATAATATATTGAAAAAAAATTCTAAAGGACAAATGGGGATAGGGTGAGGGGCAAATTAACTTTGGAAATGAGTAGAATCTATAAGACAAAAAGCATATATGCACTGCATTTTTGTTGATAAAATGTTTCCCATGGTACAGAGGTTTATTATTCTAATACTACTATACATGGAATAGTAGAATTGAATTTAAAAAGATGATAGATGGGGAGCCTGGGTGGCTCAGTCAGTTAAGTGTCTGCCTTCCACTCAGGTCATGATCCCAGGGTCCTGGGATGGAGCCCCATGGTAGGCTCCCTGCTCCACGGGGAGCCTGCTTCTCCTTCTCCCGCTGCCTGCTCCTCTGCCTACTCGTGCTCTTGCTCTCTCTGCCTGTGTCAAATAAATAAAAATAAAACAAAAAAATCTTTAAAAAAACTAATTTAAAAATAAATAACTAAAAAATGATAGATGGTGGAAGTTAAGTTTCTCACTGTTAGAGTGGTAATTTATAGATAAGCAAGAGGAAGGTGGTAATACCTCCATGTGGTAATAGGTGAGAGTCTGAGAGATCAGAAAACAATGGTATTCAGCTTAATTACATACAGTTATATATAAGAATATTTATAGATATGTGTATACACATGGTCAAGTATATACACATTTTTATGTGCCCTGAAAAGACTAAAAGAAATGGGAGTCCAGAAACAGAAATCTAACATCTACATTTTAGCTTCTAATACCTTTTTTCAGTAAAAAGAATCAGTCTTCCTTACAGAAATACTTTATTCTAGTATGGGGACAGGAGATATATATGATAAGCATGGGTCATCTCACAGTGTCAGAAAAAAGGAAGTGTTCAAAAAATACACACACACACACACACACACACACACACACGGATGAGGGCATATTAACCAGCATGAGAGCCTGTTGAAACACATCCTACTGGTCAAAGCTGAAAGGAAGAATCTGAACAAATATCTAAAGAACTAGAGATTATTGCCCAAAGTATAGATATTAATAACTACATATATAGTTACATATACATATATATGACTTAAAGATTTTAAAAATCAAATCAAACTCAACAATATGTAAAAAGATAACCCATCATGACCAAATGGAGTTTATCCCACAAATGCAAGGTTGGTATAATATTTTTAAACCATCGATATGTCAACATTAACAGACAAAATATAAAACCACATGGTCATCTAAACACATGCAAGAAAAATAATGTGACTAAGTGGACATCAGTTCTAAATAAAAACTTTCAGTAAACTTGGAATAGAAGCACACTTCTTAACCCAGTAAAAGAGAATCCATGAAAAACCTAAAGGTAATACTTTAATTGTGAGAGTTTGAGTACTTTCCCCTAAAAAAGGAACAAGATAAAGATTTCTGATCTCAAATCTTCTGCTCAAATGTCCTGGAAGTTCAACCTAGCAAAATAATCTAAGTAAAAGAAATAAAAACAATGCTTATTTGAATAGAAGAAGTAAACAATATTTTTTCACAGACTATATGATCATTTAGGTGAAATACCTGATAGAATCTGAACATCTTACCTGAACCAATGAAGGATGTTAGCAAGGTTGTAGAGTACATGGTTGATATATATATTATATATATTGATATATATAATATATATTGATATATATAATATATATCTATGTATTATACATAAATATATAAAAAACCAATTGTGTTTCTATATACTGGCAGAAATGAAAAGTAAACATTAAAAGGAAATACTACTTATAATAGAATTAATATAGCGAAGTGCTTAGGGGTATATTTGACAAGAATACCAAAAATCTGTACATTGAAGAAATATAAAACACTGCAGAAAGAAATTAAATATTAGAATTTGAGAAAATAGATATATGTTGTATTCATTAATTGGAAGATTCAGTAGTTCTCAGGTGGCAGTGCTCTGAAAATTGATTTGGAGGTTCAACAAAATTTCAAGTTCATATGGAAAGGCAAAGGTCTTAGAACAACCACGTCAACTTTGAAAATGAAAAACAAAATTGAAGGACTAACACTACCTAATTTCAGGACTCTTAAAAGTTAAAGCAACCAAAACATTTTGGGACTGGTATGAGCATAGATAAATGGAACAAAAAAAGAGTATAAAAGTAGATCTATTTGTATACAGACAACTTATTTTTAACAAAGGTTAAAAGACAAGTAAGTGGAGAAAAAATTTTTTTCAACAGTCATGCTTGATTAGATGAATATACATATGAAAAAACAGTGAACATCGACAAATATCTTATTACAACATACAAACAAAATATTAATAATTTGAAATAAGTCATAGACTGAAGTGTAAAGCTTCCAACTATAAAATGTCTAGAGGAATACATCAAAAAAACGATTGAGTTATTAAAAGAGACCAAGTATATTACTCATAAAAATTGAAAAATTGGACTTCATCAAAATTAAAAATAGATGCTATTTGAAAGATAATTTCAAGATAATGAAATCATCAGCCATAAACTGGGAGGAAATACTTGAAAATCATATACTCAATGAACAATATAAAATCCAATTATATGTACAATCCTCAAATTCAATAATAAACAACTAAGTAGTAAATAGGTAAAAGATTAGAACAGGACTTGACAAGGGAAGATACTTGGATGGCAACTAAGCACTTGTGAAGATGCTCTCCATCATTATTCATTAAGGAAATGCAAATTAAAAACAAAATGAGACGCTACTGCATGACTATTAGGATAGTTATAATTTTAAAAGACTGACTATATCAGGAGGTAAGAATATGGAAAAACTGAAGCTTTCATAAGTTGCTGGAAGGACTATAAAGTGAAAGACTTATATTGGAACCATTTGGGCAGTCTTTTTTAATTAAAAAGTTAAACATACATTCACCATATTATCCATTCATTCATTCTTCAGTATTTTCACAAGAGAAATGAAAGCATAGAAGACTTTAAAGACTTTTAAGCATAAAAGACTTCCTTAAAGATAATGTTTATAGTTGTATTAACTGTAATAGCCCAAAACTGGAAAGAGCCAAATATTTATTAAAATATAATGGGTAACAAATTACAGTACATATACATAACAGAATATTATTTAGCCATAAAAGGAGTGAACTAGAAACACACACTACAACACTGATGAATCAAAATATAATTACACTGAATAAAAATAAACAAAGAAAGAATATATACTGCATGATATTAATGTACAAGACTAGAAAATGCAAATGAGTCTATAAGGGAGGAAGAAAGTAAAATAGGACATGAAGAAACATTTAAAGGGCCTAGATATGTTCATTATCTTGCTTGTGGCATTGATGGTTTCATAAGTGTGAACATGAGTCTAACAATATTGGCAATATTTGTTAAGTTGTATACTTTATTCACAAGTCATTGTATGGCATTTATGACTCAATAATAAAAATCAGCCCAGAAAAAATCATTGACATGTACATTAAAGAAATTCTTAGAAATAGAAAAGTCACCAGGTAAATAAACTCCTATATATCTATCACCAAATTATATTATTATTGCATGAAACTAGAAATATTTTGTCAAAATTATATATGCTGTTACATATGCTAAAAAATCACAAAATCAATGAATTTCAATAACTTCAAAATTGTGCAAACAACTGATATTAAAAAATTTAAGTTTATGTAATAAAATTACTCATGATCATTAAAGTATGTTCATCAGAAAAGAAACTGATTATGATTTTGTTATAGAAAAATGTAACAGATAAATTGTGCCTGAATTTGGACCTCACATTACATCCAGGTAAACTAATTAAACAAATAAAATTTACTTGGAAAAGTTAATGTGTTAATGAAATTGCAGATGGGCTCTTTACTGCCCAACATTATGGTCATTCATACCATATTGATAATTCATAAGAAAAAAGAGCAGAAAGAGTAAATGAGACAAAATATTTTTGTCTTCTCTTTCATACAAATATATTTTAAGGGGTAAATACAAAAACTGAGTAATAAATAGAATAATCAATCATATAAATATTTTCTCTAAAATGATGCTGAACATCAGGAAAGAAAAATAATGTAAATATTTTTAACAAAAATCCAATGCCTCTACCAGACATTTTGCTTGTGGCTAAGGTGCCCAGATAAATATATAGAGATCCTGACTTTGAGGATCTCATTTTCTAACGTTTCTCTGAAAATTATCTATCTTATTCATTTGTAAGATAGAGTGTATTACGCTAAGCAAAATAAGTCAGTCAGAGAAAGACAAAGACTATATGATTTCATTCATATGTGGAATTTAAGAAACAAAACAGATGACCATAGGGGAAAGGAAAAACAAAAGGAAAAGAGAGAGGGAGGCAAACCCTAAGAGACTCTTAGCTATAGAAAACAAACAGGGTTGTTGGAAGGGAGGTGGGTGCAGGGAATGGGCCAAATGGGTCGGGGTATTAAGGAGGGCACTTCTTGTAATAAGCACTGGGTGTTGTATGTGGTGATGAATCACTAAATTCTACTCCTAAAACTAATATAACACTATATGTTAACTAACTAGGACATAAATAAAAATTAAAAATATTAAAAATAAATAAGTTAAATAAGTATACACAAAATTTGGAACATAGGAATTGTAAGCAATCTCAAGATTGCTATATGTTAACTATATGTTAACTAACTAGGACATAAATAAAAATTAAAAATATTAAAAATAAATAAGTTAAATAAGTATACACAAAATTTGGAACATAGGAATTGTAAGCAATCTCAAGAGAACTTCCAAGTTTGTAGACCTTATTTGTTGTTTAGAGATACAAAGAAAATGTATTTTATTCCTAACAGATTACTCAGTGAATTATCCTGGAACAAATATCTAAGTAAGAGACTTCATCATGTTAACTTTGATGCTTTTATTTTTCCTTTTTTAACTTTTGCAGTAACAAATTCACTTGATATTAATTCAGTAAGAGATGGATTATAGACACTGTTTTACATTCAAATCAAATAAGTTATCTGAGGGCATGAGAGAGGGCAAAATTAATTAGACTGGGAAATAAATTCTTGACATTAACACTCTTCTTTTTTATAATACTAATGTGTCATTATTTGACTTTTTTTCTTTGAAACTGACAAGTTTCAAAGGGACTGGTAAGAGAGCAACTTCTGCTAACATCTGTGTCTGGTGTAAGTCTTCTCAAAGTCTGAACTATGTACAATAAGCAGTTAGGATAATGCTGAAGTCATTTCAGAAGGGTTACTATTCTTATTTTTAATGTAATTTAATTATATTTGAACTGTAAGTCATTCATACCTTTCAAAATGTAAAATCTAGAAAAGGAAATCAGTAAGAAGTTGCCTTCCATTAGTGTCCCACAGCTACTCATTACTTAAAGCAACCTGTTATAATTTTCTTCCAAATTATTCCAAGAATATTTTGTTCATTTACATGCAAATTCTGATATTTTAGATATGTATTTTTTGCTATTTTTAATTAATAGGCTTCATTTTTTTTAGAAGAGTTTTAGATTTAGGGGAAATTGAGCAGAAAGTATAGTTTCCATATACAACACATCTACCCTTCAGCAGTTGCCCCTATTATTAACATCTTACAGTCATGGGGTATCTTTGTTACAAAAAAAGTAAGTGTTTACACAGTACTTTTAATTAAATTCCATAACGTGCATTGGGCTCCACTCTTCGTACTTTGCTTCTATAGGTTTGGAAAAATATATATGTCATGGATCTGCCACTACGGTATCATACAGAATAGTTCCACTGTTCTAAAAATCCTGCTTCACATATTGAATTCTCCCCCCTGATACTCTGGCAACCACAGATATTTTCACTCTCTGTCATTGCTCCTTCTGCAGAATGTCATACAGTAGAATCATACAGTATGTAGCCTTTTCAGACTGGCTTCTTTCACTAGCAATATGTATTTAAAATCGTTTCATGCCTTGTCTTTTCATGTCTTGATAGATTCATTTCTTTTTTAACACTGAAAAGCATTCCATTGAATGGATTAAACAGTTTTACCATTCACCTATGGAGGACATTTTGGTTGCTTTCAATTATAGGCAATTATGAATAAAGCTGGAATAAATATCAGTGTGCAGGTTTTTGTGTGGACATAAATTTTCAACTCAATTGGATAAATACCTATGAGTGCTATTGCTGGATCATATGGTAAGACTATGTTTAGCTTTCTAAAAAAATCCTGCCAGCTGTCTTCTAAAATGGATGTACAATTTTGAATTGCAACCAGATATGAATGAGAATTTATTTTGTTCTGCATCCTTACTAGCATTTGATATTTTCAGATTAATGGATTTTAGCCATTCTAATAAATGTGAAGGGGTATCTCATTGTTTCAATGTATAATATCTTAACAATATATGATATTGATCATCTCAGGAGCTTATTTGTCATTTGCATATCTACCTTGGTGAGATATTTGTTCAGAAGCCTTGCCCATATTCTAACTGAATTATTTGTTTTGTTATTAAGACCTCTTTATACATTTTTGGATACAATTTATCAGATTTATGTTTTGCAAATATTTCCTATCGGTTTAGGTCTTATGTTCTCATTTCCTTTAACAGTACCTTTCACAGAAGAGAAGGTTTTATTTTAAATAAAGATCAATTTTTAGTGAATAATGCTTTGCACGTATTGTATTAAAAACTTATTTTAAACCTAGGGTCATTTATATTTACCTATGTTACTTTCAAGAACTTTCAGAATTTTGTATTTTCATTCAGGTACATGATCCATTTTGAATTAATGTTTGTGAAAGGTTTAAGGTCTATGTCTAGATTAATTTCTCTGTATATGGAGATCAAATTTTTCTAGTATCACTTGTTGAAAGGGATATTTGTGCCCCCACTGAACTGTCTCTGCTCCTTTATTGCTGAGTCATCTATTCTGTTCCACGGATCTATTGGTCTATTCTCTTGCTAATATCAAACTATCTTAATTATAGCAGTGATATACTCAGGTCATGCCAGTCTCCCAATTTGATTCTTTGTCATTATTGCTTTATCTATTCTAGATCTTTTGCTTTTCAGTAAAAACATTAGATATAATTTGTCAATACCCACAAAATAATTTTTCTGAATGTTGATTAGGATTGTGTTAAATCAATAAATCAATTTGGAAGGACATAACAAATCAAGTCTTTCCATTCATTTGCACAACATTTATCTCCATTTATTTATATCTTATGTTATTCCATCATAATTTCATAAATTTTAAAAAATAATTCATGATGGTCCTTGATGGTCAGTCAGTAAAGCCTGTAACTTTTGATCTTGGAGTTCTAAGTTCAAGCCTCATGCTGGGTCTAGAGAAAACTTTAAAAAATAAAATCTTAAAAAAAAGTAATTCATGTACATATTTTGTCAGATTTACATCTAAGCATTTCTTTTTCCTTTTCTTTTTTTTGATGCTAAACTAAGTGGTATTGTGTATTTATTTTCAAATTTCAATAGTGCATTGCTAGTAAATAGGAAAGAAATAATTTTTCTATTTTAATCTTGTATTCTAACTTTACTATTATCATTTACTAATTCTAGAATTTTTTTATGATTTGGGATTTTCTACATAATCATATTATCTGAAAATAATGGCAGTTTATTTTCTTCTTTTACACAATGTGTAAGTCTTTTTTTCATCTTTATATTAGCTTGCATTCACTGGGCTTTCCAACACCATGCTGAATAGGAGTAATTAGATGAATAATGCCTGCTTTGCTCCTGATCTTAAGATGGAAATATCTAGTTTTTCACCAATATGTTAGCTGTAGGGCATTTGAGATTTTTTTTTTATTCTTTTTTTGTTTTTACTTTAAATTTATTTTATTTTTTCAGTGTTCCAAGATTCATTGCCCATGCCCCATACCTAGTGCTCCATGCAATAGGTGCCTTCAGTATCCACCACCAGGCTCTCCCATCCCCCACCCCTCCCTCCAAGTCCCTCAGTTTGTTTCTGTGTCCAAAGTATCTCATGTTTCATTTCTCTCCCTGAATTACCCTACTTCCCATTTACTTTCCTTCTCCTACTGTCTTCTATATTACCCCTTATGCACCACAAGTAAGTGAAACCATATGATACTTGACTTTTTCTACTTGGCAGAATAGAGAGTCCAGATATGGACCCACAAATCTATGGTCAAATCATCTTCGACAAAGCAGGAAAAAGTATCCAGTGGAAAAAAGATAGTCTCTTCAATAAATGGTGCTGGGAAAATTGGACAGCTACATATAGAAGAATGAAACTAGACCATCCTCTTACACCACACACAAAGGCAAACTCAAAATGGATGAAAGACCTCAACATGAGGCAGGAATCCATCAAAATCTTGGAAAAGAACATAGGCAGTAACCTCTTTGACATCGGCCACAGCAACTTCTTTCAAGACACGTCTCCAAAGGCAAAGGAGACAAAAGCGAAAATGAACTTTTGGGACTTCATCAAAATAAAAAGCTTCTGTACAGCAAAGGAAACAGTCAACAAAACAAAGAGGCAACCCACAAAATGGGAGAGGCTATTTGCAAATGACACTACAGACAAAGGGCTGATATCCAAGATCTATTGAGATGTTTTTTAGCAGGCGGAATGAATTTCCCTCTCAATTTTCTGAGTACTTTATCATGAATGCATGTTAGACTTGTCAAATGTTTTTTCTCTATCAATTGTTGTAATCATTTGATTTTCTTTAGGTTATTGAAGTAATGGAATATATTAATTGATTTTTAAATGTCGACCAACTTTGCATACTTAGGATAAATCCCAAATGGCCATGATGTAAAATAATGCTTTTTATGGATTCTATTTGCTAAAATATTCTTGATGAATTTTGAATCTACATCCATTAGAGTTTTTGGTTCTCAGGTTTTCTTTCTGTAATGGTTTTATCTGGTTTTGGTATCAGGGTTATGCTACACTCATAGAATGTATTAAAAAGAGTTCTCTCTGATTCAATTTTCTGGAAAAGATTAGAGAAAAATGATGTTAGTTAGTCTTTAAGGGTTTGGTAGAAGTCACTAGTGAAACCATGTAAAACTGGTATTTTATTTTTTGGAAACTTAATTACTGATTCAGTTTCTTAATGAATAAAGACATACTCAGAAATTTACTTCTTGTGTGAGTTTTGCTATTTTGATATTTTTAGGAATTAATTTCATTTACATTATTAAATTGGGAGCATATCTATAATTATAAATATTATCCATATATTATCCCTTAAATGTCTATGGCATCAATAGTAATAAACTGTCTCATTTTTGGGTTAGTGATATGTGTCTTTCTTGTTTTTTCTTGGTTGCCTAGATATTTAATCATATTTTGATATTTTAAAGAACAAGGTTTTTGGGGATGTCTGGGTAGCTTAGTCAGTCAAGTCTCTGATTCAATTTTGGCTCAGGTCATGGTCTAAAGGATGTGAGGTCAAGACTGTGTCCAGCCTGCCTGCAGCCCTCAGTCAAGACTGTCCCCTACCCAGGCTCTGTGCTGGGCATGGAGCCTGCTTAAGATTCTCTCTCTCCCAAAGAAACTGTGAGATGATGGAGGGGAGGTATGGGTAATTGGGTGATGGATATTAAGGAGGGCACTTGATGTTATATGCAACTGGTGATCACTAAATTCTACCTTAAAATTAATAATACACTACAGGTTAACTAACTTGAATTTAAATATAATCAAAAAAAAAAAAAAAAGATTCTCTTCCTCTCCCTCTACCCCTCACTCATCAAAACAAACAAACAAAACAAAAACAAATACAAGATTTTTGCGTTCTTTATTGATTTCCAATTTTTTATTTTAATTCTAATTTTTAATTATCATTTTTCTTATATTTGCATTACACTTATATTGCTATTCTTTCTCTACTTTCCTGATGTAAAAGCCTAGATTATCGACTTTACATCTTTCTTGTTCTAATATATGGGTTCAAATGCTATAAATTTTGCAGTAAGCATACTTTCACCGCATTCCACAAATTTTGATAACATGTATTTTTATTTTCATTGAGTTCAGAATACATTTTAAGCATTTCTGATACTTCCACTCTGACCTATGTGTATTTAGCAGTGTGAGTTTAATCTCAAAGTATTTTCAGATTTTTCCAGCTCTTTTTGTTATTGGTGTCTAGTTAATTCCATTGTAATTTAAGAGCTCTGTCTTTAATTGGTATATTTAGACCTTTCAGATTTACAATAACTATTGATACATTTGGATTAATATCTAGTATGTTTGTTTGCTTATTTTTCGTTTCTATTTAAATTCTACTTAGCTAATATCTAGCATGTTTATAACTGTTCCTCTTCTTTGCAGTTGTTCTTAGTTTCATTCTTAACTTACTTCTTTTCTGCCTAATCCAGCTTAAATTAACAAATCACTTAAACCATTATGTAAGATTTTATCTTCTACTATATCTTACATATCAGCCATGTTCCTTATTTTAATTTTCTATCTTCTCCCTATGGTTTGCAATATACATTTACAAATAATATAACTCCAGTTTCCTATAACACTATACCTCTTAAGAGTTGTTGGAGGTACCCTCTTATGGGTTATTACCAATTCCTCCATCATTAATAAACTTGCTGTCCTTTATTTCATTTATTCATATGTTATGGTCACTCTATATACTGTGGTTTTTATTAATTTAAGGTATCTATCTGATCAATTAAGATTAAGAAAAATAAAGATTTTTATTTTACCCTTCATTTCTTCCTTTTCTGATGCTGTTTCTTTATGTAATCCAAGTTTTTTTTTTTTTAATCTATTTTATTTCCCTTCCCTCTGAATAACTTAACATTTCTTGCAAGGCAGAGATATTTGTAACAGATGCCCTCAGTTTTGTCTGAAAAAGTCTTTATTTTCCTTCACTTTTGAAGGTTAACTTTGCTAGATACAGAATTATATGCTTGTGGGGTTTCTTCTTCAATACTTTATATATTTTATTCCACTCTGTCCTTATTATGTTGTTTCTGATAAGAAGTCCAATGTATTTCTCTTTGAAATTTCTCATTCTTTTACTTTTAACCTTGATTTCCTGGGCCATGACCTAGCTATGGGACAAAAACATGTGTGGGTGTGTGTGTGTGTGTGTGTGTGTGTGTGTGTGTGTGTGTGTGTGTTTAATGAGCCAGGCTCCACGAGAAGGATCACAGTCCATAAGCAAAACCTCAGGCTCTGCTCAAATCCTTCCCCTGGGGGCTGGAGGAACTCCAGTGTAATTCCTCAATAAATAAGCTGGTTTTCCCTTTCTGGCTATTTTCAAGATTATCCCTTTGTCTTTGGTTGTCTGCAATTTATCATAATGTACCTAGTTATAGAGCTGTTGTGTTTACCTTGTTTTGCATTCTATGAATTTTGAGTTCTTTGGTTTGATATGACATTAATTTTGGAAAATTTCCAACTCTAATTAATTAAATATTTACTCTGTTCCTTTCTCATTTCCTTCTGGTCTTTCTAGTAAAGGATGTTATACCTTTTGTAATTACTCCATAGTCCCCTGATAATCTGTAGATTTTTTTCATTAATTCATTTTTTTTTAATTTTGCATTTCAGTTGGAGAAGTTTTTATTGACACTATCTTAAATCCCACTGATTCTTTCCTCAACCTGGTTCTAACTGACTGATAAGACCATTAAAGCATTCCTTATTTCTGTTACAGTGTATTTTGTTATTTTTTCTGTAGTATTTCCTTTTATTTCTTTCTATTAATGTGGTGGTAAAAGACTGAACATAGAAATATTTTTTAATCTTATGGTTAAATTTAAGTTACTGGTGGGCCTGACTTCCTAAACTGTGACCTTTAAGTCTTCTTTACTTTCTTCCCCTTCCTTACTTAGGATAAGCAGGTTAAAGAAGGCTGGAATTGGTTAAGTATCCTCACTCTAGGACAGATAAGCATCTGGTACATTTCCCCTTCAGGGGCAGTCTTTATTATGGAGAACACTCTGGGCATATTTCAAGAAGTTTTATCACGAAAAAAAAAAAAATAGGAAGTTTTTTTCCCTTCCTTGCTGCCTGAAACATAAAAAGTTTTTTTTTCAGAACTTCATCATGAAAACTTGCTATGATTTATAGAGGAAAAACTTTATAAAGTGCAGAAGACTCCAAAAACAGGGCCCTCAGGAATTTTAACTCACAAAAGTGTCTATACTCAATCTCCAGCAATTTGTCAAATTACCAATTAATGTTCTTACCAGTTACTGGCTCCAGTGGATTATTTCAGGTAAGTTGATCTCAACTTTGATTCTCTGTATTTGTCTGACTTCCCAAGTTTCCACTGGATATGATTTTAATTGTCTAATAGATCTATGAAAAGTTTTTGATTTTCAATTTGGGGAGAAAACCCTTTTTTCCTTGTTTTTAAGACAGGAGTGACGTCCAAATCATTTATATATTGTAGCTAAAACCAGAAGTTCTTTTTTTATTTAAACAAATTAACAGCATGCTATATACTCTGTACATTGCTTTTTGTTAATCAGCATATCCTAATGATTTTTTCTAATTTTGCAGTTGCTCCATGGTTAATGTTTAAATGCACATCTATTTAAGAAATACTTCTTATTTTTTAGGTGGATTTATAAAGAATATTTCTCAAAATTCTCAGTAGACATGACGCAATTAAAATAAGTATTGCAAAAAATGGTTTGGTGTGTGGTGGCACCTGGGTGGCTCAGTTGGTTAAGCGACTGCCTTCGGCTCAGGTCATGATCCTGGAGAGCCAGGATTGAGTCCCACATCAGGCTCCATGCTCAGCGGGAAGCCTGCTTCTCCCTCTCTCACTCCCCCTGCTTGTGTTCCCTCTCTGGCTGCGTTTCTCTCTGTCAAAATAAATAAAATCTAAAAAAAAAAAAAAAAAAAAAAAAAATGGTTTGGTGTGTATCACTTAAGTAATTCACTCTGAACACAGAGCAGAAGGTAAAGAGATTAAAAGGTGTTATGTATTCAACATCACACAAAAAAATGTAGTACCTATATTAGTAATTTCAGGAGAAAACAAAGAGAATAAATGAGAAATGGTACTAAAAGATATGATGAAGAAAGAATCCCAAAGAATAAATAAGTTAATGCTAAACAGAAAATGAAAAAAATATATATTGCCAGAGTGATTATTTTAATTAACTTTAAGTTTTAGTTTTTGAATTCTAAATACCATCAATTAAAAAATGAGTAACATATGCTTACTCATTTCTTATTAATAAACCAGGGATCATCTTGGTAGTTGTTCAATATATTCTATTAGACATATATTTCATAGCTATAACTATTTCAGATTCACAAATGTATCTTCAATATTTTGATTCATTTACATAACACAGTGATTTAGTCACATGTATCTTGGAACTGTCAATTTATAGGTAAGCAGGTAAAATATGTTGTATATAAGCTAAATAGTTGCATCATTATCAGGAGGAAATGAGATTGTGGGAGTCAGTGTTTTCACTTTCATTTTAGTATTACTTTACACTTTTGTAAGTTTTGTTTTTGTTTTTTGTTTTTAAAGATTTTATTTATTTGACAGAGAGAAACACAGTGAGAGAGGGAACACAAGCAGGGGGAGTGAGAGAGGGAGAAGCAGGCTTCCCGCCAAGCAGGAAGCCCGATGTGGGACTCGATCCGGGGTCTCTGGGATCATGACCTGAGCTGAAGGCAGTCCCTTAACCAACTGAGCCACCCAGGCGTCCCAACTTTTGTAAGTTTTATTGATGAATTAAAATATGCATTTATTAAATTTTATTAAATAAGAAATGGTTTCATTTTATTAATGTAGACATACTTGTGCATTTTTTTTTGAATGTGAACTCTAAATAAGCTTTAGGGAAAGAAATTTTGCAAGGTGTATGTGTATTCTCTTATCAATATTCATGTATTGATGACCAATATTTCTACATTTATTAATCTTTAGAGAGAAAAAAGCAGAGATGCAAATGACATTTAAATAGAAGAGCAGCTGCCTTTGTATTAATTTAACAAGA
This sequence comes from Spilogale gracilis, assembly GCA_004023965.1. Taxonomy (NCBI): domain Eukaryota; kingdom Metazoa; phylum Chordata; class Mammalia; order Carnivora; family Mephitidae; genus Spilogale; species Spilogale gracilis. Next base: position 8,056 of record PITA01020501.1, on the reverse strand, counting down.
AAACACAGGAACAATTATAGATACCAGAATACTGAACTCAGTTAAATACATTATTGTATATTCACAGAATAAAATTATTTTTGAAACACATTCAATAGTACATAAAATGGTCGGTATTTAATATTAAAATTTAAGAGCAATATACATGTAAATAGACATTGCCTATATATATAAATATATATATATATATTTTATATATTTGACAGACAGAAACACAGCCAGAGAGGGAACACAAGCAGGGGAATGAGAGAGGAAGAAGCAGGCTTCCTTGCCAAGCAGGGAGCCTGATGTGGGGCTCAATCCCAGGACTCCGGGACCATGACCCAAGCCAAAGGCAGATGCCCAATGGCTGAGTCACTGAGATGCCCTTACATTGCCTATTTTTAATACCTTAATACAAAACAAACAAACAAACAAACAAACAGAAATGAGAAAAGATAGAAAATTTAGAAAATTTGATAAGTCAACTATATCAAGATGGCTCTTACAAATAATACTTTTATGAATATATTTACATTATGTGTACGTGATGGTAAGTATGTATGAATATACATACAATATATGTACATACATACTTATATACACCCATTACATACATACATGAATATACTTATATACATACATGTGAATTTCTTTTGGGTATATGTTTTATAGTAGAATACCTGTGTCATAGGTCATGTCTATGTTCAACTTCAATACATACATAAAATAGTTTTCCAGTGTGGTTCTACCAATTTATATTCCTACCAATAGAGTGTGAAAGTTCTTATTGCTTTGCAACCTTGCCAATATTTACTATTGTCAGCAATATTAATCTCAGAGTTGTAAGTTTACTTACTAATATGCTTTTCCTTTTCTATTTATCTTCTATGTTCCTTCATTTTAGAAATGAATAAAAATTAACATTACAAAAATAATTGTATACTAAATATTATATATCTATAGACCTTTTACTGAATTTTTATATTTCCTAGGTTACATATTTAGAATTCATCACATAAACGAGTAAAGTAGAGGGATTGAAATTAATGTAAACTATATGGCGAAGATAAATTGTTCTGTAGATTTTAAATGACACGGGATAAACTGCACCATTTTGTAAGAGACACATCCAGATGTGACAGAGGGATAGATTAGGAGGGCTTTTGTATCCCTAATGTGCCTGCATCTGTGATGATAACAGTCCTTTATTAATAAGAGGGTTCTTTTCCTTAATTGGAAATTTCTTGGCCTGCTGTTCAGCGTTTGTTTAGAAGAATTGGCAAAAGAAAACACAGTATTACTTCTGTTTATTTCATAAGTACCCTTGTAAATTGTATAAAATCCTGTTATTCACATTTCTTAAATAACGAAGAGAGATTATCTGCCCTTGTGAACAAAGCTCATTATCTTTAATCTCTACTAGAAAATATCACAGAAGATTTTGTTTTATTTGCTGTTTCAAAAAGAAATGTATCATAGTATGTGTACTGTCTTTTTGGTTTTGCCCCATAAGAATTGTCTGCACAATTAATATGTATAGTAACATACCATATATGGGATCTGTCTGTCAGCTTTTCAGTTTGTTCTCTGGGATTTGCATGTCCTTACTTAACATGTTCCTTGTTTCTATTATTATGCAAAAAATCATGCCTGATTAAGTTCAGACAGTTTGCAAGGCAGGGGGTTTGTGTAATTGTGATCATGCTCTGCAGGTTTTTACTTAATTGTCATCTCTTCTGAAACTAGATTAAAGGATTTTTTTAGAGTGTGCTGCTCACCTGTTTGTTCATTACATTAATTTAAGTTGTCTTCCCTGCTATTTGTTAAAAACTTACCACCAGGAGAATTTGGTGAGGTCATTTTTTTCCTATCCTATCTGCCTAAAGACATTATATCACTTTGTCATACAGTATCAGGTATCCAGTAAACTCTCTGGCTTTTCTCAGATATCTAGGAAGATGAAAGTACCAGAATAAAGCCATTGGTCCCATGGGATAACTGTGTATACCATTCTAATCCATGAGGATGAACTTTAAATCATTTAAAATCTAAACATCTATGAAGGATATTCTCAATATAAAATGGTAGATTCCTGGGGCACCTGGGTGGCTCAGACATTAGGTGTCTGCCTTAAGCTGAGGTCATGATCCCAGAGTCCCAGGGATGGGATTCCGCATGGGGCTCCCTGCTCAGCAGGGAGTCTGATTATTCCTCTGCCCTTCCCCCTGCTCATGCTCTCTCTCTCTCCAATAAATAAAATATTTTTAAAAAATGGTATATTACTTTTGAGTCATGGTGCTGTAAATCCAAAGAACATCAATTCTATCACTTTTTTTTTTTCTCTAAAACAGGCAATAATAGGGAATTCATTTTCTGATTTGCGGGCGAATTATCCACTTTCTGTAGGCATGGCAATAAGCACCATGTTTGTTTATCTGTATTGTCAATTAGCCTTTATACCTATAATTTCCATACTTGAAAGTTTTAGAATATACATGTGACATAGTAAATAAGCATTATATATTACTTGATATGATTTATTATAGTATTTTATTGTATAATAAATTTTTAACAATTCCTCAAAAAGATATAATCAAAGGAAAAAGTAATTAGCTTGCATGCTAACACCCAAATTACTAGTAAATGTACAGTTTATATTGAAAATTGATTCTGTTTGACTTCAAAACATATGCTTTTTAATTTTTGGCACATTTTTTCTGTGATGACTTGGTACTTGAGCTGCTTTTTGAGCTATTACTTGAACTGTGATTGTGAATTAAAGCCCTATTGTAAAAACATACTGTGTAACAGACCATGAAAATAGTTTTGGATATAGGAAATATGTCAGCATAACAAGAACAAAACAACACAAAGAGAAATCTAAATCAAGCATCCACAAAATATAAATTATTTCATATCAATTTCTACATTTTCATAGTAAGCAGCATTCAGAAATTTAAAGAAAAATCCTATCACCTATCTTTCATTTATGAATTGCTACATATCATTAAGATGAAACCTTCTGTGCTGAACCACATGTAATAATTTAAATCCATAGTATACTTGCAATTATCAATTCTTTTTAATATCCTCCTAGAGTCTGGAACACCTGGGGTGGCTCAGTCATTGAGTGTACAACTCTTGGTTTCTGTTCAGGTCATAATAGGGTCGTGAGTTTGAGCCCCAGGGCAGGTTCCGCACTCAGAGCAGAGTCAGCTTGAGATTTTTCTCTCCCTCTGCATCCCCTCAAATGCTTGCCCATGTGTGTGCATGCTCTTTCTCTCAATTAAATAAATAAGAGCTTTAAAAACTATATCCTCTTAGAGTCTGTCCAAATGAAGCCCTTTTATCACTTCCAAACAAGATAATTTCATGTTGTAAACCTTATGGGCACAACATATCTAAAACTTATTCCAAAAGTAATTTAAGTGGCTGCATTATAGTCGGAAAGATGTTTATTTATAGTCAGAAGGATAAAAATTATTCTAAAAATAATTTGAGTGACAATATTATAGTTGAAAATATTATAAAAGGATGTTTATTTGTAGACTATATAAATAACTGAAAAAAAAAATGGTGGCCCCAAACAAGAGATTGATCATAACCTATTTTTATAAGTGAATATAATAATGATACTAAAAATGCATCATATAGCTTTAATACAGCTGAAAATGTTCAGGTATTGTGTTTCCTAAAAAGTAAGAAGGATGCCACTTCTGTTATATAATGATCCCTTTTTAACATATGAATGTATATATATTTACAGTGGTTATTTCATTTGAGATTGATTTGTTTTAAAATACATATTGATAGTGGACAACCTATTCTCTTTTGTTTAAGATTTTATTTATTTATTTGACAGAGAGAGGCAGCGAGAGAGGAAACACAAGCAGGGGAAGTGGGAGAGGGAGAAGTAGGCTCCCAGCTGAGTAGGGAGCCCTATGTAGGACCATGACCCTAGCTAAAGGCAGACACTCAACAACCGAGCCACCCAGGTGCCACGTGGACAAACTATTCTTAACATGATAGAAACATATCTACCCTCAAGTGGAAAACTATAAATACTGAACCTTATAAAAATTTTAAATATGGGTGGCTGGGTGGCTCAGTTGGTTAACCAACTGCCTTTGGCTCAGGTCATGATCCTGGAGACCCGGGATTGAATCCCACATCAGGCTCCCTGCTCGGCGGAAAACCTGCTTCTCCCTCTCTCACTCCCCCTGCTTGTGTTCCCTCTCTGGCTGTGTTTCTCTCTGTCAAATAAAATCTTTAGAAATAAAAAAAAAAAAAATGTTTAAATGTGCAAGGCTAATGAGAGTCCAAGCCAGGTAGTATAATAGAACTTTAACTCAGAAAATCAGTTTTAAAATTGTAGTAAGTGCAAAGTCAAATATGGAACTTTTCAGGGATCCCAGAGTAAGAAAGAACAGGGACATACTACATACCCTTAAAGCTTAAGTAACCAAGTAACCAAGTAACTTCATACCCTTAAAGTTGAGGGGATTTTGTACCAGGGCCCAACAATGGGGTAGGTTTGTGGGAGCTGAGTCAGCAAAGAAGCTGCCATCCTCCACAGAAGCTGCCAGTAGCAGAAGCAGGGAAAGAAATACCTTGGGTTTATTTCTCCTTTTCTCTAATCTTCTGGCAATACTTTTTTATTATCCAAACTCGTAGGAAACCAGTTGGCCAGGGAACCACAAAATGTATTTGACAAATATTTGATGTAGGGAAGCACCATAAGAACAGAAAGGCAAATGCCTTGACTGTCAGGTTCTACCCATTTTGTTAATCAGCAAATATTTTAACCTTTCTACCAATGTTTCACAAAGCATAAGTTTGCACTTTGACGCAACAGAATGCAATTAGCTTTTGCACAAAAGGGTATCATCTCACCTTAGCCCCTATTGGGAAAATATAATTAAAAACAAAATCCCCTCCAGAACCAAAAAACCTCCTGAGAGAAGTAGACGAGGAAGAAAAATATGTTATTGAACATACATTGAACCAGAATGAGATACACTTCACAGTCAATTCACTAAGGTATTGCAAAGACAGGAAGAAATCTTATCACTTTATATAGCCAGCCATTTACAACATATTATTTGCATGTTTTCAAGATAAATAACTAGTCTTCAAGAAAGAGAACTCAACAGCATCATTAGTCACATAGTTAATCCTAAAATCACTTGAAAATCACGGTGGACATCTGTGTTGGCTAATTGATTTTATCTGAAGAAAAGTAAACTTCTTATATCTTTATGACAGGAGGTAGTTATGCAATCTGGAAATTTGCAATTTGGCCCACCTAAGCTAGTCTTACTGTACCACAAAAACTGGAGATAGGGACACTACTATTTTTTTTTTTAATTTAAAAGATTTTATTTATTTATTTGACAGAGAGAGAGAGAGTGCACTCACAAATATGACCAGGGAAGAATCAGGCAGAGGGAGAAGCAAGCTCCCCACTGAGCGAGAAGCCCAATGTAAGGGTTGATCCCAGGACCCTGAGATCATGACCTAAGCCGAAGGCAAATGCTGAAGAACTGATCCAACCAGAAACCCCTAAGGGATGTTATTTTCCTTGATGTTTATATTTCAAAGAGATGGTTCTCTGTTCCTTGAGATAGATATCCCTAGGTCTGAAAGCTGGCAAGAGGCTTACTAAAATTTTAACAAGATTTATATGCATTTCAAAGAAACTGGAAAATGAATTCATAATTATAAGTTTTCTAAGGTGAATGTTCTCAAAACATTATTTCCCTTATTTCCAACAAAGAGAACTAAGCCCTTTATTTGTAGTTCATATATGTCTTTAGACCCCAAAATCAGGGGAGACGGACTTTCCTATTAGTCAATTTTATCCCTCTCAGAGTTCAGGATCTTTACCTCTTCCCCCAGGGCCAAGCGCAGCCACTCAAGGTCTGATTAGTCATGAATTAAAAATCATAAACTAAAGCTCACCAACATTCTTTGCCCAAAATATGAGAAGGGAACAAAAAAGAATTTCATCATCTGCATACATAGATGCATAATAAAATGTTCACTGCTGTCAGTGTCCTTATTTAAGCAGTTGCTCAAGAACCTATAGCTTTATTTACCAATATCACTATTCAGTTTGCTGTATATAACCCTAGTGCTATTTGAATTCTATTTACAATTTAATTTCTTCCTGAAAAATTGTGCTCTCAAGAAATTTCATTTTGAATTCATAAGCTTCATTCAGCAAAACAGGCAGAGCCATTCAAGCCTCATTCGAAATAACCAAATCGTTCATATACACTTAATTTGAATAGTACAATGAACTATTTTCTCATAATATGTACTATTTTAACAGTAATAATAATTATTATATTTGTTTGATGTTTGTAAATAAAGCATTTGAGAATGAAAATACCATATAAAGGTTTTCTGATGATGCCACCAGTCTAAGCTTTCAAAGGGATCGTTTGGTTAGGCATCACATATGAACAGGAAAGTATTTATTTATACTAGGATTATAATTTTGAACCCCTATTTAAGATCTATAAACACCATGCAGTATCCTTACTTCATTCTGAGATCATCAAGCTACCCAGTGCTTCATTATGAAACTCTTCCTGTGTCCTTTTCAAACTTAAAAAGCGAGCCTAAGATCTCATTGCCATGACTCACGTTCCACTCCAGCTGCTATTCATACTGTCCCCATTTTCATCCAAATCTCCCTAAATAGTCTGAATTCCATATTTTCTCTTTCTCACTACCTCATTTACCCATCACTGGCAGATATCTGATTTCTGCCACTTCTGCTAAGATCGCTGAACTTTACTTCTTGCTGCATCTTTTGCCCTTTAGTATTGTTGCTGTAGTGGTCACTCTCTTTCTCTGCCATTTTTGCCTTTGGGTTCCACAAGTTGCCTCTCAACCAATTAAGAGTGCAGAAGTAAGAGCACCAGCATGTTCTTTATTTGAGAAGGAAGCAAAAAGCTTTAAATCTGCTCCATGGCCCCCCAACCCTTTCCTGCTCCAAATTATTAGCTGTCCTTTATGAATGAATGCCTAGATGATGTTGTATGTTGACTGACACATATATTTTAGAATTAGGCAGCCTGTGGTTTAATTCTGGCTCTGCCACCAACCAGTGTGTGCTTAAGAAAAGACCTATGTTTCTGGGTTGTTTTTTATGTGTAATATGGGTAGATGGGGGGACAAAATAATGATAATCTATCTAATTTTAGCACATTCCCTAGCATTAAATTGCTTCTGATTCATCAGGTTATTGGGGAAATCAGTTATAATAAATCAAAGAAACTAAACAGCACTTGGCATACAGAAAGCAGAGTTGCTAAACGCCACGCTGACATGGCTTTAAAGAATAAAAACTTTTGGAAAATATACATGTTGTAGCCTATTGTAAATGGCTTTAGTGAATGAGTATATTACTTTCAATCTCAGTACAGTATAAATTACAACTGTGACACAATGCTCAGGGGGGAAAAAAAAACAGCTGACATTTGAAACTGAATAACAGACAGACAGAAAGCAAACAAAGCTGATAAAGCTTGAATAAACTGTTTAACCAAGAGGCTAACCTAAAATTAAGTAACATATACCCTATTTTCTGGGGGGGCGGGGTTCCCCTTAAGAAGTTAATCCTCAGACCCTTGTCCTAAGTCAGCAGTCCATATGACCACTTGATTCTCACATACATCATGGCTGAATTTTCAGTTTGTTGATTTGTTGTTTGTCTGAGAGACAGAGAGAGAGAGAGAGAGAGAGAGAGAGAGAGGAGATGCACATGCAAACAGAGTACAGTGAGAGCTGCAGAGCCCTACACAGGGGTGGTTCTCAAGACCCTGAGATCATGGCCTGAACTGAAATCAAGAATCTGACACAACTGGGACGCCTGGGTGGCTCAGTTGGTTAAGCGACTGCCTTCGGCTCGGGTCATGATCCCGGAGACCCGGGATCGAGTCCCACATCGGGCTTCCTGCTCGGCGGGAAGCCTGCTTCTCCCTCTCTCACTACCCCTGCTTGTGTTCCCTCTCTCGCTGTGTTTCTCTCTATCAAATAAATAAAATCTTTAAAAAAAAAAAAA
>PITA01020500.1:24354-34875 GCA_004023965.1 Spilogale gracilis | reverse complement strand
CTCCCTTGACCCCTCCCTCCCCCAAACTTAAAAAAAAAAAAAAAAAAGAAGAAGAAGAAGAAGAAAGGAAGGAACAAACGAACAAATGAAAAGGGAAGAGAGGGAAGTAGAGGGGAGAGGGGAGGAGAAGAAGGAAAAAGAGAATAAAAGAAAAAAAAAAAAGAAAGAAGCTAGCTAATGCTCTATCTTGAGTACAAGCCCTAGCAACTGACCTTTTAGTAGTTATAGCGGTTTGAGTGCATAAAAAGAGCAGCCACTATAGTGACCGGTAGGATGGCATATTGCCAAGGATGCTGGGCTGCCGTTGAAGTACGGTGACTTGGGTTAATGCAGGAACCACCAGCATGTTCTGTGTGTTCTAAACAATACCCAATGCAACTGCCAAAGGTGTCTGGGGCCATCCATCAGAGTTCTGAACTGGTGGGGAATTGGTAATCGATTTTCTTGGCCCATACTGTCCAACTGAGGGTTCTGAACATGCCTTGGAGTGTATGGACTGTGTCCGACCTAACCCAGACTTTCCTAGTTACTTCGCAGACCAGGTTGCCACCCTTAGGGAATTAGAAAGACTGAAAATTAAAGAAGCTGAGTACCACATATAGATATCGTTATTGATCAGATGGTGATCGGGGGGTCACATTTCAAATATCATGACATGCAAGACTGGGCAATAGATTATGACAATGGAGGCTCCATCTACCCTGTAATGCAGCAGCAGCAGCAGCAGCATTCATAGAAAGGAAAAATGGAATATTGAAGCAGCAGATTAAATGACTAATAGGTAAAACTACCTTAGTGAAGTGGACTAAAGTACTGTGCCAGACTCTAATGAATTTGAACTGTCAACCAGTTGGGCCTATTGCCCTTGCTCTAGACTGTGGACACCATCATAAAGTTCTGAAAGTCTCAGGATACATCCACTGCCCCACCTCTCACCGTGGATCAGCATATAATGCTGCCAAAGACATGAAGCCCTGCCAGGCCTGGGTGAAACAGTATCTACTGGAATTTCCACTGATATCCCACCAAATGAGTGAGTTACTTCTCACCCATGAGTGAGGGAGAACTACACAGTCTCTGCAGAGACTATTACCTGCTGCAGGCTAGACCTGTGGAAATGCACTATACTTGGCATGGAAGGAACACCCACCAATGAAAGAGGGGATAAGATGGGGATCCTTCTATGGCCTATCCCACCCCCAGTTTGTCTTCTCATACCTGACAGTGCTGTCTCCTCCAGGCAACATGTATGTTATGCACAACCAAATTCCCATATTAACATCTAAGCATCAGGCCACAGGTGTAATTCTTACAGAAGGGGGAAGACCTTCCCATACAGGGTCCTGTGAAATAACTGTCTTTTCAACCTTAGACTTCTGATGCACCTGTGGTGTCTGGCCATGGGATGGACACTTGTTGGAAATATCTTTCTGCAGTGGGCTCATTCATATGTCCAGCAAAGGAGTCAGTCCATTTGCTAGTTATGTGTGAAAAATGCCTCTCACTAGCTTGTCAGGATTACCATGGTGGGCATCACTACTTCAAGGGAGGAATTGGGAGCCCCTAAAGCAGTAAATTAAGGAAGAACAGGCTAGGACTAGTACTCTCAATTCATGATAGCACCAATACCAATACAGAAACATGGTCTGTGGCACAAAATCTCAATAACACTGGACATGGATGCACTTTTTCTGTCAATTAAACTACTCAGGCAGCCCACCAAACTGCTGACTAGAAGGGTCCTAAAAAGAGAGCACCATCAAAATGAAGTGTGGCTATACTCAGATTTGGGAGCAGTTGATGTGGCTTACCCCGGGTTATAGATATTTGAGCACTCAAGCATCCCTATGTTGTGAACAGAAAAGTCATTCTAAACAGAAACAACCTAATTGCACCGGGGATCTGGAATGGCTATCACTAGAATTCTGTCGCATTAGAAGATAGTGACTGCTTTGGCACTGCTTGGTCACACCGCCCAGGTATTTACCAGGTAGCCCTGGAATGGGACCACATGCACTCTGTGGCACGGTCTTCGGCTGTGGCTTCTTGTGGGAGGTTGGGATGCTATACCCTGAGTTTTCCCTGGGCACAGGGGAGACTGCATCCCATGGTAACTAAAATCGCCTATCTTCCTTTCCTCAAGGCCAGATGGATACATTTTGTTTTACTGAACTATCATTTGCCCACCATCTTTATTCCTTCCAATGACCCGAAAGATATTAGAGTTTACATAGAAGCCTCTACTACATTCACCCAACAAGCATTATGTGATAGCAGGCAAAGCCTGTCCTTGTTGAATGTTGAAATGTATCTAATGGAGAAGGCTGTCCACTAAACTAGGGTGGTCTTGAACTTTATTGCTGCCTCAAAAGTAGGCATTTGTGCCATTATCCAAACAGAATATTGTGTGTTCATACCTGATGAGCCTGCTAATATGTCATCTTTATTAAATCACATAAGGACAGCTTGAGTGATCTAATCCCAGACTAAGAGACTTAGTAATTTAGTGGTCAGATCAGTGACTCCTGGTGGAAGAAATTGTTACTTATTTGGGGAATTATTGACTTAATAATCTGTGTTCTCTCTTGTGGGAAATCCTTGTTTTCTCTTGTTGCTATGGTATCTGGCTCCAGTGTTTCCAGAGAGCAGTGAAATAAGCGGCATTACTTCCATACTTCCATGCTAATGAAACCCCTTGCTGACCACTAAGGCACATTGTGAAAAAGGGGGTGTACACGAATTTAAGAGCCAGGAACAAATACTGGAGTGTTTGAGGAGGTTTTTGAGAGGACAGGATCACTAGTTGACCTGAAATCAGGATCTATGTAATTGGAAGTGTCTCACCTCCTCCACATCTCTGGAATGTACATACCATCCACTAGTCCTGTAGCCATAGCCATTTTAAAAGGACACAATCCTGAAAGAGCAATGTGTTGCTAAGACTATCCATACTGTGTGTGTGGCTGAACCGCATTAAGGCCTCTCTATAACTGTTTACCATTCTGGCAGGCAGTTACGGAGATCTCATTTTGCCACTCCCCAAGACAAGTTTGGTAAGTAAGATCCCTTGCTTATTAAACCTGCCACCTACCTATCTGGAGTGGCTCTCTGGTCTGTCCCTACCCTCTGCATACAGAGGCCAGTTTCATGTTTCACCCAGCAGGCTCATGAATTTGCAAAGCAGTACTTTCGCACATAGTATTTGATCAATCACAACCAAAGGTGTCATGCTATTCAGTAAGCCTATAATTCTCTACAGGTTCTAGAACTCTAGTCCATACAAAAAGCTCAAACATCTACTCAGTATGAAGTCATTCCCCAGCTAAGGAAATTTAAGTACTTCCATATTTTGCCATCCTACCATACCACGTATGCCTATGTATATGTCTGAGTGTGTGTGTGTGTGTGTGTGTGTGTGTGTGTGTGTGTGTGTGCTTTCTGTTAATTCATTTTTTCCTGCTGCCTGCCTAAATGATTTTTTTAACTTGGGTTATGACACATGATATGCTGCTAATAATCCTTAAATACAGAGCTAAGGAAAAGTTCAGTCTCCATTTTGGTATGCAGGTTTTTGTACAACCAGTTGATACAAGTAAGATGGGGTGGCCCTAATTTTTTAGAGATAGTCTCTGGACTTTGCTAATTGTACAAATGAATGAAGTTTTCTGTCTTTCCAACCTTAATACACCATCAGAGGCCCCTTTTTTCCATGGATCCATGTTCCTTTACTAAATTCTTCATGTCTGTGGTCACAGAAAGAGAATTTTCAATTGCCTTCATGAGAAACCTCACTTAGTATTTATTTTGAAGATGAGAAAGGATTCTTGTGCAGCATAGTGCCATTTCCTGTATGTTAAAAATTGCTTTCTTTGGAATGGAATGTTATTCTGGCTTCATCGCAAAGTATTATTCACTTATATGTTACCATTGTACTCCAAGATTTACAGTATTAAATTTACTCTCTTTATCTTGTGTCTCCTTTAGTAGTGTATGAGAGCTGCTGGTGAGATTCTTTGTTATTTTTATTTCAAATAATTTGTTCATTATATGTATCAATGCAGACCTAAAATATTTTTCTTCTGCTTGTGTTACATACTAGAGAGGATTCTTAAATTACAGCATTTGTATTGAATTGTTATCTTAGGCTTAAATTTCTTTCTGGCCATTGAGAGAGTCTCATAAAGATACCAGTATCTCACATGAGTAGTACGAGAGAAGATAAAGTGGGAGCAAACACTGTGATATGCTGGCAGTGGTGTAGCTGAAGAATGACTCTTTTTTTTTTTTTTTTAAGATTTTATTTATTTGACAGAGAGAAACACAGCGAGAGAGGGAACACATGCAAGGGGAGTGAGAGAGGGAGAAGCAGGCTTCCCGGGGAGCAGGCAGCCTGATGCGGGGCTCGATTCGGGGTCTCCGGGATCATGACCCGAGCCGAAGGCAGTCGCTTAACCAACTGAGCCACCCAGGTGCACCGACTCTTAAAATAACAGTATACAGGGCACTTGGGTGGCTCAGTTGGTTAAGCGACTGCCTTCAGCTCAGGTCATGATCCTGGAGTCCCAGGATCCTGTCCCCACATCAGTCTCCCTGCTCAGCAGGAAGTTGACTTATCCCTCTGACCCTCCCCTCCTCTCGTGCTCTCTCTCTCGCTCTCTCTCTCATTCTCTCTCAAATAAATAAGTAAATCTTTTTACAAAATAACAGTATACACTATGGGGATTAAATGAGGTATGTGAGGGCATACTACAATTTCTAAAGCCTGTTTTGTAGTTTGGTTGAAAAAAAAATCTATCCCTAATACTTGATGATATGATAAGGAGCCTGTCATCCATAAAATCTCATATAATTATCTTACTGAGAAGAGGGGATATATTCCTTACTATCCTTTAGAATTCCATAGCTATTGTTTTCCTTGAATAACTAAGAAAAAAGTAGAAAAACTGAGGGGGCACACATGGAATTTCACAGTAAGAGTTGCAAAGAAAAAAATTAATATATGGATGTGACATACTAATTTATAACAGAAGGAGTTAGAATAGGCTAGGGGAAAAAAAAAAACACATTTACCACTTCAGATACTTGAGCACAATTTAGAAATTCATAACTATAGAAAGAAGGAAGGAGGAAATACATGATCCAGAGAAGAAACACCGGATACATAATAATCTACTAGTAAATAAATATAGTAAATATTATAGGTGGTTTTGCTGAGGCCTGGCTTCAAATAAAAATTACTATACTTATCCTAAAGATCTGAGCTATTTCCCAAAACTACCCCTCATATTATTAAAAAAAATAAATAAATTTATTTTGATATAGGCCATTTGAGGAATATTTTACCTCCCTCCCTGTGGGATGGGGGGTGAGCTCTAAATGCACTGTGGGTGAGAAGCAAGAGTCCAGTTTAGGAGGATTGGGTATACCTGAAACCAAGAAAAGAGTGAATTTTTTTTTTTTAAATATGTGTCTGAGGCATACGCCCCACTTACACACATTGCTTCAAGTCAATGTTGGATGTAGAATAATTTACAAACTTTGATGTGATGTGCAGCAGCCTTGACAAGGAACTCTGGGCATAAGTTTGTAATCACTGGACTATATGGTTCTGCTATGGAAAGCATTCCTCAGTCCACCCAGGACATACTGCCTCGCCAGTGAGAGCCAGACCTCAGTAACAGCACTGGGCAACCGAGGGCAACACACTGATGACAGTCAAACAAGGAACCCCATTCCATTTTTTATTTTATTTTATTTTATTTTAAGATTTTACTTATTTATTTGATGGAGAGAGAGAAAGCACAAGTAGGCGACCAGGCAGAGGTAGAAAGAGAAGCAGGCTGCCCACTGAACAGGGAGCCTGATGTGGGGCTCATGTGGGGCTCAGTCCCAGGAGCCTGGGATCATGACCTGAGCCAAAGGCAGATGCTTAACTGACTGAGCCACCCAGGTGCACCAAGGACCTCAATTCTTTTTTTTTTTTTATTGTTACTTAAATTTTTTTTTTTTGCAGTATTCCATGATTCTTTCCCCATTCCCCACACCCAGTGCTCCATGCAATAGGTGTCCCCAGTACCCACCACCAGGCTCTCCCATCCCCCACCCCCTCCCTCCAAGTCCCTCAGTTTGTTTCAGTGTCCAGAATCTCTGCTGTTTCATTTCTCTCCCTGGATTACCCTACTTCCCATTTACTTTCCTTCTCCCACTGTCCTCTAGGTTACCCCTCATGCACCGCAAGTAAGTGAAACCATGTGATACTTGACTTTCTGTACTTGGCTTATTTCACTCAGCATAATCTCTTCCAGTCCAGTCCATATTGCTACAAAAGTTGGATATTCATCCCTTCTGATGGAGGCATAGTATTCCATTGTATATATGTACCACATCTTCTTTATCCATTCATCTGTTGATGGGCACCTTGGCTCTTTCCACAGTTTGGCGATTGTGGCCATTGCTGCGATGAATATTGGGGTACATATGGCCCTTCTTTTCACTGCATCTGTATCTTTGAGGTAAATGCCCAGTAGTGCAATTGCAGGGTCATAGGGTAGCTCTATTTTTAATTTTTTAAGGAATCTCCACACTGTTTTCCAAAGCGGCTGCACCAGTTTACATTCTCACCAACAGTGTAAGAGGGTTCCCCTTTCTCCGAAGCCTGTCCAACGATTGTTGTTTCCTGACTTGTTAATTTTGGCCATTCTGACTGGTGTAAGGTGGTATCTCAGTGTGGTTTTGATTTGAATTTCCCTGATAGCTAGTGACGCTGAACATTTTTTCATGTGTCTGTTAGCCATTTGTATATTGCCCATTTTTTGATGTGTTCATCTTCTTTTTGGATGTTGAGTTTGAGTAGTTCTTTATAGATCTTGGATACCAGCCCTTTGTCTGTACTGTCATTTGCAAATATCTTCTCCCATTCTGTGGGTTGCCTCTTTGTTTTGTTGACTGTTAAGGACCTCCATTCTTAACAGTTTTCCCAGCTATCGGGCCACCTAGTTTGGGTGTGGTTTTTTTGTTTTTGGGTTTTGTTTTGTTTTGTTTTACATTATCTTATGTAAAATAGCAGCTCTAAATATAATAAAAATGGAATAATCCACTAGCAAGATGAGTAGAGGCTGCAGATTTAGTTAGATCAATATGGGATTGCTAATATTCCTTTCTCTCTTGTCCTATAGACTAAACTGTATGCATCCTCAAGCAAGTCTTTATTGACTTGATAATTTGGATAAATCTCTCCCTTCCTGACTTGGCAGATGGAGAACAGCCCTTCATTAGCTCTTAACTACTGGGCCTTGTAATCCAAATATCACCATCAGAATATTGTATAGCAAAACATTGTTGCCCAAGACTATGGAATTATTTGGGACCGGCTGCCACCACCACCACATTTCCATTGCTATACAATATTTCAGATAAAGAGTTCAACTCTTGGTAACTTATGAAAATCAAGATTCAAAATAAAATACCGTGCATATTTTCATTTCACAAATTAGGGACTAAACAAATCATTGTTGAATAAATTATAGGAACTTTATAATTTACTTCATAAACATTTACTATTACTTTATAATAAAGGTAACATTTTGATAATTATTGTTCCATTGTTTTGCTAAAGAAGCACCATCAATTTAATTCTTCCAGTAGAGTTAATAATACAGGAAAGAAAAATATTCTTTCATCTCATTATGAGTTGCTTCTCTGTTTTTCACAGTTTGAAATATTCAGGCTTAGAAAATATCCAAACCATAGACTATTAATTCAGTTGCCAAAATTTAGTATAATATACCTAATATACTGGTAAATCTTTTTGGAAATTTCAAAGTGCTTTCATTGAGATAATGAAATGAATGGACAATATGAGTGCATTTGTTAATGTGTTTGTGTGTGCCTGTTTCCTGGAAGCCCTCCACTTCTTCTCTTACATCAGTGGCTGAATTGTCCTGGTTATCAGAAAGTGCATTGGCAAATGCTGTTCATGATGCTGCTAATAGCTTAGCAAAATGTTTTGTTTCTCAAAGCAGCTCTTCGGTATTCTATGAATTTCACAAATACAGTTAAAAACTTGTTGTGTTAAACTCTTATATGCTGTTGTTTGTTGTTTCCAATCCCCTACCTGCTCTGGAGTATATAAAGGTGAAAACTATTATTAGCCCAGCGTTTAATGACCCTTTCCATGATAATTTATTAATTTTACTTTGAAGGGCATGGACAATACTGCACACTCATACCTGATCCAAAAATTTGGAATGGACAATACTGTATATCAGTGCCCTATCCCAAAATCGGCTCAACTGATGGATTTCAATAAGTATATAGAACTTTACTTCCTGAAAATAGTGGCTTTCATGTAACTCTTTTTAAAATGATACAAACAGAATCAACAAGCTAGATTTTTGTTTGGATTCTAAAAAATAAATAGGTAAATTTACAGAGAAACTTCTCCACTTACAGAAAGTATTTTTTCTTTGTTAATGTGTTTGTTTTCTTTGTTAATGTGTAGACTTTAAGCCTTCATACACTTCCCTTTAATACTTATTTGAGTATAATCTATGTAGTCAGCATTGTGTTAGGTTCTGGTGAGGGTTGACAAATGCTAATTCCTTACATTAAAAGGATATGTCAGGCCGCAGGGATTGACTTTTTTTTTTTTTTTTTAAGATTTTATTTATTTGAGATAGAGAGAGCATGAGCTGGGGTGCAGACAGAGGGAGAGGGAGAAATAAGCTCCCCACTGAGCAGGAAGCCTGACAAGGGGCTGGATCCCAGGACTCTGGGATCATGACCTGAGCTGAAGGCAGACGCTTAACCAACTGAGCCACCCACACACCCAGAGATTGACATTTTAAAGATATTTACAAAGTCATGTGAAAATATAGTAGTGGAAATATTAACAATATATATGTGGGAACCAAAAGATACAGCTAGCATTATTTCAGAGAAGGCTCCCAGGAGGAGGTGGAACAGAGATTCATTCTAAAGAATGTGGAGATACACAGGAAAATAAATAGTAGCATATCGTGTAACTTTTTTGTAGACACAAAGGAAGAAAATAATATGCAAATTAGTAGGTATTATCAGAGTTTCTTGAGCTTTATGTTTCAGGCAAAGAATAATGTATAAGGAATAAGCAGCTTTATAAGCAACTTATAAAGAGCTAGTGTGATGGTTTGGGTACAGAATTCCAAGATGCAAACTGTTTACTCTCATTATTTGAACAACATTGTCTTTGCACTTTTTTATTTTGGTTTGATTTTTTTGCTATTCATACACAATACTCTTCTGATCCCCAATGCTTTGTATGTGACCATATTTTCTTCCCACTGGAACTTTTTAAGATTATCATGTATTTTAAAATTTTATGTAATATCACATTGATGCACCTTTGTGTGATTCTCTGTTCATTAACTATGTTGAGCTTTTATTGGACCCTTCTAGAAAAATCCTGTCTTTGGGGCACCTGGATGGCTTAGTTGGTGAAACATCTGCTTTCAGCTCAGATCATGATCCCCAGAGTCCTGGGATGGAGCCTCACATCAGGCTCCCTGCTCAGGGAGGAGTCTGCTTCTCCCTCTCCCTCTGCTTTCTGCTCCCCTTGCTTGTGCTCTATCTCTCTGTCAAATAAATAAATAAAATCTTAAAAAGAAAAAAAATAATGATTAATGAATGTAAGTTATTTTCACTAGCTCTGTATTTTAACCATAGTGATTTTAGTTCTCTTTTTATATTTTTTCTCTGCTTCTTGCACTTTTCTGTTTCACTTCCAATTTATTTTTCTTCATTTACATATTGTGTTCTTTTTTTTTTTTTTATGCTGGAGCCACCTTTCAAAGATTAGATGACTGGAGTGCCTGGGTAGCTCAGTTGGTTGAGCAGCCTGCTCTTGGTTTTGCCTCAGGTTGTGATCTCAGTATCATGAGATCCAGTGCTCCGTTCAGCTCCATGCTCAGGTGGGGAATCTGCTTGAGATTCTCTCTCCCTCTCCCCCTCTCCCTGATCACGCTATCTCTAAAATCAATTAATTAATTCAAAATTGATTAGATGATTATCTCCCTGTGTTTATTAATGAATCAGTTTAAAACTAAGAAGACATCTCATAAATTGAGGGGGTGATGTTTAGACAAGAATCGGGCTGTTTCTTTTGGAGACTTCCAAATATCAATAGGAATTTCTTTCTAAGTAAGAAATTTCTCAGAGAAAGTACCCAGTATCTTGATAAGGCAAGGTATAGGATATTTAGAAGAAATGGACATAATCTAATACCTTACAGTCTCTTCTATAATGTCCAAATGTTCACATCATCTCTCAGTGAGCCACATCTGCCCACAGCTGATTTTAGAGATAATTTCTGTCAGTTTTTCCAGATAGTAAAACCTCTGTCTTCTGCTCAGATATGAGAGAGAGCCATTTTCTGGCTGTGCAGGTAGAGGGATGGAATCAGGGAGTTGCACTATGCATTTTGCATTTTTTTTTTTTTTTTTTTTTTACACTAAAGCCTTCAGTTTTCAACTCCATAAAAAAAAA
>PITA01020500.1:0-24254 GCA_004023965.1 Spilogale gracilis | reverse complement strand
TCTTTTTTTAAAGATTATTTATTTATTTATTTATTTGACAAAGAGAAACACAGCTAGAGAGGGAGCACAAGCAGGGGGAGTGAGAGAGGGAGAAGCAGGCTTCCTGCCGAGCCCAATATGGGGCTTGATGTGGGGCTCAATGTGGGGCTCGATGTGGGGCTCAATCCTGAGACTCCAGGATCATGACCCAAGCCGTAGGCAGGTGCTTAATGACTGAGCCGCCCAGGCGCCCCTCTTACCTGATTTTCAACATCACAGTTCATGCTTATATCTCTTCTATTTCATTCTCTGTATTGCTATTCCTGCAGGTTTCAGGAAGGAGTAAAAATAAATGCAAATATTACTTCTACCATGTTTAAATACAGCCTTTTTTTATTACTTTACTTTAGACACAATATATTTCAATTATGATTTTAAATTTTTCCCAACATGATTTATTATTACTTTTGCTTAGAGACCTTTATCTCATTTCTAACAAAGTTGTTTTGAGGGACAGGGTACTTTTTTAGATCTAAGTTGACAAACTGAATGGAAAAGAAAAAAATATTTAAATATAGTTAATTATAAAAATAATTCTCAATCCTTTCAATTCATTAGACTAACCTGTGAATATCAAAAAACAAAAAACAAAAGCTCAAACCAAGAATAAATAGATCAGAATTTTTTGATTGTCATTCTTCTATTGTTTTAATTAAATTGAGGACCAGTGTTCTATAAAATTGTAAGTATATAAAAGCATTCCAAAGCAAGTACTTGCATACATCCTGCTTTCGTGCTTTGGGGGATTTAATAGAATCTAAAGTGAAGAAGACGACTTGAGTGCTATCATCCATTTGCGCCCATCCTGTTGATATAAATAATAAAGCTGCTCTGCAGAAATCTTGATGCAAAAGTATTACACTATACTTTCACTTACTTAAAAATACATCTCCTATAATTGTAAATGATTACAGTAGTAACTGAGCATTTAAAACTTGTTGATTCCATCTGTGAATATTTTTGAAGATTACTAGATAATTATATTATCTTGAATCACTGCCAAAAGTCTTAATTTAAGGGGTTGTTTTACTTAAACTGTGTTTGAGATCCTATATCCCAGATGACAGTTCATTTATGAAGGCCCCTGTGACACTGTTGGGCTATCATGGTTTGGGAGTCAGACATGTTTAATCAAAGTTGGCCCATTATTTATTTAGATTTAGGCTAAAAGATATTTTTAAATTGGCTCTATGCTGTTTTAAAAAATTAAAAAGAGGTTTATTTTTTTCTTTTCCTCTCTGTCTGAGTAGGGACCATCTGTTTGTCATGGAAAATCAGAAAATAATCTTTGATATGAAATTTGTACTCCCTGTCTGACACCTAAGTTAATTGGAGTTTTGAAAACTAATTATCTATAACATATCTAATTCATTTATATTTTAATTTCAATCTATAAATGTCAAATAAAATAAATTATTTCAGTTTCAATTTCTCATGATCTTAACAAGCTTCAGATTGCTGAACTGGAAATTATGTCATGCTGTGTAGTGATGGGCTCCTGGATTAGCACAGCTGCTAGTAATTCATTCCTTTAAAAAACATTACTACATTACACAAGCTCAGTATAGTTAATTTTGGCATTGGAATAATGCCATTAGCAACTTCATAGAAAGAAATATATTTCTTGTTAGAAAAAAATCACATATAATCAGGTGACTCATAGAAATAACATTGCATATCAAGTAAATTCCAAGTTTAAAAAAAGGTCAAGTAATTATAAATAGAAAAACTGGTAGAAAACAAAACATTTTAGATCAAATATTTGTTATTCAGTAATTAGAAGCACTGTTTGTTTGTATGGAGGGGAATAGATAGTGGAAGACACTATTTTAATGAAGCATTGAAGCTCCCTAGCATCTGTCTTAAATTTGGTGTTTGAGGGATGAAAGCAAACAGTTTGAAAAGGCTGACTGCCTCCCCCTACCCCACTCTTTCTCTCTCTCTCTCAAAAAAAAAAAAAAAAAAAGTATTTTGGTGCATCTGGGTGACTCAGTCAGTTAAGGGTCAGGCTCTTGATTATGGCTCAGGTCATGAATTCAGGGTTTTGGGATTGAGCCTGATGTCAGGATCACACACTGGGCATGGAGCCTGCTTAAAATTCTCTCTCTTGCTCCCTGATACCAAGCAGTGAAATATGTGACCTGCTATGGATTCTCAGTTCTAAATTTTAAGAGACTTCAAATAGTTCATCCAGTCTATGATATTAATGTTACTGACAGAGGAATCAACATATGGTTTTAGGAAATATGCCCATTTGGTAATTACTTTGATGATTCTCTCTTTGTAAATAAGGAAAATAGGGATCAAATCCTTAGGCTCTTGCATGTTAAAATCTGAAAACCTACAAGATTAAAAAGAGAAATAGTAAAATAAAATAACATGACGCCATTATTTGATTTGGAATCTCAGGCTGAGTAGGAATAACATACTAATCTGAGACTTAGTTTTGGATTTCCCACCCCAAATTCCTAACAGAAGCAGTTAGCTTCACTCAGTTTCAGGAACACAGAATGTGTCCTTAGCATGAGGAAAAGTCAGTCATCACCTTATTTACCATCATATCTCCAACACCTAGGTTATTGCTTTATACATATACATATATATATCTATATATCTCTATATCTATCTATATCATCTATGTCTATATCTATATATCACTTCTTTATCCATTCATCAATCAGGAGACATTTGGGCTCTTTCCATAATCTAGCTATTACGGATAACCTTACTATAAACATCAGGGTGCATGCATCCCTTTGAGTTAGTGTTTTTGTATCCTTTTGGTAAATACCTAGTAGCACAATTGCTAGGTCATTGGTAGTTCTATTTTTAACCTTTTAAGGACCCTCCATCTTGTTTCCCAGAGTGGCTGCACCAGTTTGCTTTCCTGCCAGCAATGTAACACCTGCTATTTCCTGTGTTGTTAATTTTAGCCATTCTGACACATATGAGATGATATCTCATTGTAGTTTTGATTTGTATTTTCCTGATGATGAGTGATGTCAAGCATTTTTTCATGTGTTTTGGCCAACTCTAAGTCTTCATTGGAAAAATGTCTATTCATATATTCTGCACATTTCTTTACTGGATTATTTGTTTTTTGGGTGTTGAGTTTCAGAAGTTCTTTATAGATTTTGGATACTAACCTTTTATCAGATGTCATTTGCAAATATATTCCCCCATTCTCTAGGTTACCTTTTAGTTTTGTTGCTTGTTTCCTCTGCAAGGCAGAAGTTTTATCTTGATGAAGTCCTGGAAGTTCAGTTTTGCTTTTGTTTCTCTTGCCTCTAGAGATGCGTCTAGTAAGAAGTTTCAAAAGTAGAGTTCAAAGAGGTTGCTGCCTGGGTTCACCTCTAGAATTCTTTTTTTTTTTTTTTCTTAAAGATTTTATTTATTTCTTTGACAGAGAGAAACATAGTCAGAGAGGGAACACAAGCAGAGGGACTGAGAAAGGGAGAAGCAGGCTTCCCGCCGAGCAGAAAGCCCGATGTGGGGCTCGATCCCGGGTCTCCAGGACCATGACCTGAGCTGAAGGCAGTCGCTGAATCTACTGAGCCACCCAGGCGCCCCACCTCTAGAATTCTTAAGGTTTCTTGTCTCACATTTAGGTCTTTCATTCATTCTGAATTTATTTTTGTGTATGGTGTAAGAAAGTGATCCACTTGCATTCTTCTGTATGTGGCTGTCCAGTTTTCCCAGCACCATTTGTTGAAGGGACTGTCATTTTTCCATTGGATAGTCTTTCTTCTTTGTCAAAGAGTAGTTTACCATAGAGTTGTGGGACCATTTCTGGGTTTTCTATTCTGTTCTGTTGATCTATATGCCTATTGTGCCAGTACCATACTGTCCCGATTACTGCAGCTTTGTAATATAACAAGTACAGAATTGTGATGCCTCTAGCCTTGCTTTTAGTTTTCAAGGTTGCTTTGACTATTTGAGATCTTCTGTGGCTCCATACAAATTTTAGGATTGTTTGTCCTAGCTCCATGAAAAATGCTGACGGTATTTTGATGGGATTGCATTAAATGTGTAGATTACTTTGGGTAGTATGGACATTTTAACAAGATTTGTTCTTCGAATCCATGAGTATGGAATGTTTTTTCCATTTCTTTGTGCCATCTTTAATTTCTTTCATCCGTGTTTTACAGTTTTCAGAGTACAAATCTTTTACCTCTTTGTTTGGTTGATTCCTAGGTATCTGCATGTGGGTCTTGGTGCAGTTGTAGAGGGGACTGATTCCTTGATTTCTCTTTCTGCTGCTTCATTATTATTATTATTATTTCAGTAAAACATTGAAAAAAGAAAAAAAAAGGAGAGCCACTTAGTTCAATAAAAGTGATGCTGAGGAAATTTTGAAATATAAGTAGAATTTAATCAGCTAGGACATTTCTGGAAGAGGGAACTGCAGGGAGAAGGGCAGGAACCTAGAAAATACATGATATAAATTACCAAATCCAAGAAAATAGTTTACATTATAATATCCATATTATCTGTAAAACTGAGAAAAGCTTGTTTGAAGGAATACCTTGGATTATTGTTTAGGAAATCTTCCCTTCTTTGCTCCTTCCCACTATGATCATCATATATTCCATCAATCTGTTCCATTGATTTAGGAATTAGCCATAGGAATAACTTTGACCTGTGGGATATTAGAAGTGACTCAAGTAAGACTTGAAATATGTTTGCCTTTTGGCCCTTGCTCTCTTGCACCTCTGCCAGTGAAATGAGAAGATCATGGCCTGACTTTTCCACTGCTCCAAGGGAAATGAAAGACGTGGAGGAGCACCACCCATCTAGGCCACAGACCTGAGGTTTGGAGTCTAGCCAGCTCCCACCGAATCATTTCATTCCAAGTTAGCTGGTAGACATATGAGTGAATTTAAATGTTTCTTATTTTAAACCTCCCTCTTTTAGAATATATATTATGTAGCAATAGCTGCCTATGTATTATTGAGCATGGCTGTTGCAGTGTTGAAACCCTGTTTAATTTCTTACTTTTGGTTCACATTCTTTACAAATTTGATGTTTACTTTTATAATAAAGATAATTTTTTAAAAAATAAATAGGGCGCCTGGGTGGCTCAGTGGGTTAAAGCCTCTGCCTTCGGCTCAGGTCATGATCTCAGGGTCTTGGGATTGAGGCCTGCGTGGGGCTCTCTGCTCAGCGGGGAGCCTGCTTCCTCCTCTCTCTCTGCCTGCCTCTCTACCTATTTGTGATCTCTCTGTCAAATAAATAAATAAATATTTAAAAAAAATAAAAAATAAAAAATGAAACATAAATAAATACAAAATAAAAATATAGGAATGAAAATAAATAAATTAATAAATAAGATAGGACTGTATACAAATTTTCCAGTAGAGTTTATTGACATAAAAGAGAAACAGTTGTATGGTTCCCTTTTGAAATAGTAGACAGTACATTTCATTTTTTCAGTATTCCAGAGAATAAAATAATTATTGATATTATAAGGGATATTTGGTGTTCTTTCCCAAAACTATCATTGAAAACCATAGGACATTAATTTAGCAGCCTGGTAAAATATCCGGGACAATGTAGTGTCTGCTCTGTTTTAGAATCTTGAAAAATGAAATACTTAGATATTTCATATATTGTTTGTATGCGAAAAACATAGGATATGATCACACACAACTTGTTTTTCAGTAAAATAACTTTGTTTCTCAGAGGAGAAGCTTCTGTATGTATGGAACTAATTGTAACACATATCAGTTGAGTTATAATTATGGAACTAAATAAGTAAATATAATAAGTTAAATTTACCTAGAATATTTATTTTAAATGTCATAGTAATTGATGTGTCAGGGTGGTTCAGTCAGGGTGACCTGAACTTAGACTCAGGTCCTGGGATCGAGCCCCACATAGGGCTCTCTGCTCAGCAAGGAGTCTGCTTCTCCCTCTGTCCTCCCCCCAGTTCATTCTCTCTCTCTCTCTCAAATAAATAGAATCTTTTGAAAAATTAAAATATAAAAAATAAAATGCTATAATAATAAAGAGCTATAAGTTGAGGTTTTACATATGTTTACAAAGAAAATAAAATGAAGAAGCAAGATATGAAGTAGTTCTCGAGAAAACAGAATTCTTTAACACATCCTTTCTTCTTTGACTCTAAATTAAGATAACTACTTGGCCACCATAAAGAATAAAATTGTGCTGTAATTAATTTGTATATAATCAGACTGAATCTAGGCAGGGAAGTTAAAGGATATAGTGGTAAGATATATTAGGTCATGCTAAAATTAGAATTTAAAGTTGCTGTAGTAACTGTTAGAAGTTAAACTTGTAGCAAAAGCAAGATTATAATATAAGAAATGGAATCTTTTTTACATTTTCAAATGGAAATCAGTGTTTCCTTCTTACTGTTCTTCAGATTTTATTCCTCATGCCCACCCCTGACAGTTTTACGATGGATCCAGAAAAATACTCATAAGTGCATGGAATTTGACTTTAAAACATTATACAGTACAGAAATTTAACTTCTTTCTGCTTAAAATAAATCTCATGAATAGTGCTGAAGAATACAAGTAATAAGAAAGAAAATAATCCCTTCTTGCTTTATGCCATTTCAAAACAATCTATTATTGGCAGAAGAAAAGCATATTGAGTACTCACATTATCATTACATCAGAATAGCAAAACTGTAGCTTTATGTCATGTATGTTTTCATACCCTTTCCCACGGAAATTCTACCAAACATTTTTTTAATAATAATTTATTTTATTTTTTCAGTGTCCCAAGATTCATTGTTTATGCCCCACACCCAATGCTCTATGCAATACATGCCCTCAATACCCACCACCAGGCTCACCCATCCCCCACCCTCCTCCCTTCCAAAACCCTCAGTTTGTTTCTGAGTCCAAAGTCTCTCATGCTTTGTCTCCCTCTCTGATTTACTTCAGTTCACATTTTCTTTCCTTCACTCACTGTCCTCCATGTTACCCCTTATGTTCCACAAGTAAGTGAAACCATATGATACTCGATGTTCTTTGCTTGGCTTATTTCATTCGGCATAATCAGATCCATGTTACTGCAAAAGTAGGGCATTCATCCTTTTTGATGGAGGTGTGATATTCCATTGTATATATGGACCATATCTTCTTTATTCATTCATCTGTTGATGAGCACCTTGGCTCTTTCCACAGTTTGCCATTGTGGCCATTGCTGCGATGAACATTGGTGTACATATGGCCCTTCTTTTCATTACATCTGTATCTTTGGGGTAAATACCCAGTAGTGCAATTGCAGGGTCATAGGGTTCCTCTGTTTTTAACTTTTTAAGGAATCTCCACACTGTTTCCAAAGTGGCTTCACCAACTTGCATTAATTAAAAATTGTATTTTATTATATTTCTCCAATGAAAATATTGAAATCCTATTTAAAACAACTTTTATGTATATGTAAATTCCTGGGTTAAAGTCTCAGCTTTAATTATATTTTTTTCAGGCATTTGTGACAGTCCAGAAGCTTAAGAATCATTATCATACATATTTAAAATTTCTCTTTTAAATATTGAGTGGATGTGTTGACAAGATGACATTTCACATTGATAGTTTCACATCAGTAGTCTCCTATATGACTAGCAAAATACGGCACTTAACATTTAGTCATTGATGCTGCTAAAAACTAAAGTTGTTCTAGTAAAAAATTTAAATCATATGTCACCTATAAAAAACTGAGTAATTACATTTTGGAGAAATAATATAATGACTACAGGCTTCTTATTATTGTTATTATTTAATTTGAAAACCAGGATTAATCATATTTAATATGTACCACTATCTTGCAATGCATAAATTTCCTACTTGACTTCCTGGTCAAAAGACAATCTAGTTTCTACTTAATTTTTTATAGTAATGGGAACTTAATTTGTCCTGAATCAACCGTATTTATTTTTGGCAGATTAATTTGTAGATTGTTCTATTTTATGTTATGGCATTTTTTTTTATTTTTGAGCCAAAATATACATAATGTCACACAAATCACAGTGCCAGAAAATTTCATTTTCCCAAAAAATATTCTCATATTATCGAAGTGGTCTTCAGTCACATTCAGCTTTCATACAGCTTCATTAGTATTTAGTCATTGGGAGTTTACAGTTTAACTTAAATTTCTCAGTTGGGGAAATCTATTCAAATGAAGTTGTCCCCCTCATTCATTTCTTAAAGAAATCATACTTTATTTTTATTATTTTGACTTTTATTCAGTTCCAACCTTTTTTAAATAAAGATTGTATTTATTTATTTGACACAGAGAGAGATCACAAGTAGGCAGAGAGGCAGGCAGAGAGACAGGGGGAAGCAGGCTCCCTGCTGAGCAAAGATTCTGATGTGGGGCTTGATCCCAGGACCTGAGCCAAAGGCAGAGGCTTAACCTTCTGAGCCACTCAGGCACTCCTCAGTTTCAACCTTTAAAAGCCAAAGCAGTCAGGAAATACTGATACTTATTCAAACTGAACATGTTTATGTTATTTTACATTTAAATCATTTTATAGTTTAATATTCTTTTTTTCAGAGCTGCTAGTGGGGTTGGCTTTGAATTTTTAAAACATTCAGTTCAATTTAGGTATTATTTCAGCCTAAAACATCATAACTATTCATTTTTGGAGAGAATGTGTAGATATATTAACCATGAATTGTAGTATATACAAGTAGAACTTGTTGCTAAGTTACAAATACCTATTATAAGGGGAATGATATTACATCTTATTGAACACAGACAGAGCCAGGAAATGATCTCTGAGGAAAGGGATCAGTCACAAGTCTATCACAAACCTCCCATTACAGACAGTAGAGGAAAATTAATGGTCTAGGTTTTCTGGCTTTAATAGGTTTCGGTCCCTGTCTTCTGGAAAACATGCATTTCAATTTTATCTACTCTGAATCACTATGGCACTTTAAAAGATTAAATATTATGGGGTGTACAGAATAGTAATTTAGAAATAAAATATTCCTTTTGCAGGTGCAGCCTGTCAAGTTGCTAACATTTAGTTAAGCTTTTACAGTCCACAGAAAAGCTTTTTGGGAAAATGAACCCTGTAATTGTGGTAGTCACCTTAAGCCATGCTTTGAATAATTTTCAGAGGCATTGCCAATTTCCCCTACATCAGATATGATAAGTAATGCCCAAATATATACACTATCAAATATGCACAAATACAATAAGTAATGAAGAAATGTTGAAAACTCTCATAAGAATGATTTTATGGGAGTAAATTCAAATATATTTAATGTTATTTTTTACATTATCCTACCCATGTATGAGTATGAATCTTAATAATAAATAAAAAATGATACTTTAGTCTAATTTCTAACATATTTTACTCTGTTAATTCATCAATTCAACAGATACTTGTTTAGGGCCAGTTGTTTGCTCTTCCTGAGGCACAGTGTTGAACACAAGTGGTCATAACTGTATCTGCCAAAAATGTAATGATCATTATTCTTAATGTCAAAATGGTAGAAATGGAGTGCCTGGGTGGCTCAGTGGATTAAAGCCTCTGGCTTCGGCTCAGATCATGATCCCAGGGTCCTGGGATCTAGGCCCGCATCCAGCTCTCTGCTCAGCGGGGAGCTTGCTTCCTTCTCTCTCCCTGCCTGCCTCCCTGCCTACTTGTGATCTCTCTGTCAAATAAATAAATAAAATCTTTTAAAAAATGGCAGAAATGCTTCCTTAAAAATCATGGCAAGGCAAATATCACTATTATCACTTGTAATTAATATTGCAGTGGAATTTCTAGGCATTGAAAAAAATGCCAAAAGTATATAAAATGATATAAAGATGAAAAAGAATAAACAAAACTCCATTATTTGCAAGTCATCATGTTAATACTGCAAAAAAAGTTTGAGTAATGGCAGAATGTAATGATAATATTTGCTATAAGTGCACAAAAAATAAATGCAATCCAGTATAGCACCAATAAAGAGTTCAAAAACAGAAATTCAAAAATATAATTTCACAATCATATGAAAAATTAAGGTATATAAAAATAAAGATAAAATATGTATAGGACCAGGTGCCTGGGTGGCTCCATGGGTTAAAGCCTGTGCCTTCAGCTCAGGTCATGATCTCAGGGTCCTGGGATTGAGGCCCGCATCAGGCTCTCTGCTCGTCGGGGAGTCTGCTTCCTCCTCTCTCTCTGCCTGCCCCTCTGCTGTTTGTGATCTTTCTCTCTGTCAAATAAATAAATAAAATCTTTTAAAAAAGAAAAAAAAGCCTCTGCCCTTGGCTCAGGTCATGATCTCAGGGTCCTGGGATCGAGGCCTGCATCGGGCTCTCTGCTCGGTGGCAAGCCTGCTTTCTCCTCTCTCTCTGCCTACTTGTGATCTCTCTCTCTCTCTGTCAAATAAATAAATAAAATCTTAAAAAAAACAACCATTCATTAAAAAAAAAATATGTACAGGTCCTTCATAGGTAAAGCTTAGCACGTTCCCAGGGTCCAGAGTCTCTCATAGTTTGTCTGCCTCTCTGATTTCTTCCCATTCAGTTTTCCCTCCCTTCCCCTGTGGTACTCTGTGCCATTCCTATGTTCCACATATAGGTGAAACCATATGATAATTGTTACAGAAGGGAGAGGGGTGGAGGGATCGGGGTAACTGGGTGATGGGTATTAAGAAGGGCACACGTGGTGATGATCACTGGATGTTATATGCAACTAATGAATCGTTAAACACTACATCAAAAACTAATGATGTACTGTATGCTGGTAATTGAACATAATAATAAAATCTAATTAATTAAATAAAGTAGCACATGATTAAAAGCTATAAGAATTCCTGAATAAATTTTCTAATAAATTATGTTCATGTCTAGATAAATTCAATATTGTAAAGATACTAATCATCCCAAAATTTATCTGTAAAATTACTACAGTTGGAATCAGAATTTCAAAATGTTTTTATGAGGACATTAATGTTAATATTTTGTGAAAGATAAAATTGACATAATGAACCAACATATTCCTGAACAAGAAACATAAGATGAGGACTTATCATGAGAGGGATATCTGATATAGCTACAAAATATAAGACTCTTTATAAAATTATTGTTATAGAGTTTGGTATTATGATAGGGATAGATAATTGATGAAAGAGACTATAGATCCTAGAAACAAACTTATGACACCCTAGACACATGGCAGGTAGCTTTGGAGATCTCTGGGAAAGAAAACGCTATCCTAAAAATAGTGGTGGGACCATAGATTATTTTTATGGAAGGGAAAGGAAAATAAAATGGAATAACCCTTCATACTATACACAGGTATTAATTGCTAATAGATTCAATATTTGGATGTTATTTGTGAAACTAAACAAATTTTTTTACTACAGTAGTAATTTTATTTGTCTTAGGTTATGATAAGCTTTCTTAAGTAACAGAGACATATAAATTGGAATAGTAATCAATAAATTTTGTCACATAA
This sequence comes from Spilogale gracilis, assembly GCA_004023965.1. NCBI lineage: Eukaryota > Metazoa > Chordata > Mammalia > Carnivora > Mephitidae > Spilogale > Spilogale gracilis. The sequence continues at coordinate 12,784 of PITA01020500.1, read as the reverse complement.
AAGTGAAGAGGTTTTGTTATATGAAAAGACAGCAGCAAGGCAAGCTGAAAAATATCTCATACTTGCTAGAATGGCTATTATCAAGAAGACAAACTGTTGGAGAGGATGTACAGGAAAGGGTACCCTTGTGCATTTTTGGTGAACTATAAATTGGTTCACTTCAGCTACTATGGAAAACAGTATGGTGTTTCCTCAAAAGAATAAAAATAGAATTAACCATGTCATCAGGCAAACTCATTTCTGGGTATTATATCCAAAGGAAATGAAAACAGGAGGTACACTTGAGTGTCTCAGTTGGTTAAGCAGCTGCCTTCGGCTCAGGTCATGAGCCCAGGGTCCTAGGATCAAATCCCACATTGGGCTTCCTGCTCAGCAGGTAGCCTGCTTCTCTCTCTCCTTCTATTTGCTGCTCCCCCATTTGTGCTCGCTCTCTGACAAATAAATAAAATCCTAAAAAAGAAACCAAAGGAAATGAAAACAGGTTATCAAAAAGATATCTGCACTTCTATATTTATTGCTGTATTATATACAGTAGCTAAGATATGGAAACAACCTAAATGTCTGTCAACAGATGAATGAATAAAGAATAGGTAACTATAGGGGCTCCTGAGTGGCTCAGTTGGTTAAGTATCCAACTCTTGATTTCAGCTCAAGTCATGATCACAAGTTTATGAGATTGAGCCCATGTCAGGCTCTGTGCTGGGCATGGAGCCTACTTGAGTCTCCTTCTCCCTCTCCCTCTGCCTCTACCCCATAAAAAGAATATATGAATATATGTATATATTATACACACATATAATTTATGAGAAGTCCTGTCATTTGTGATGACATGAATAAAATAATTGAGGGCATTATGCTAAGTGAGATGAGTCAGACACAGAAAGACAAATATTGCATATCAGTTACACATAGACTCTAAGAAAACTGAACTCATAGAAACTGTAGAATAGTGGTTACCAGGGATTAAGGGTTGAAGGCATTGGTGAGATGTTAAAGGGTACAAACTTGCAACTAAAAGATAAACAAGTTCTGGCAATCTATTGTACGAAATAATTATAGTTAACAGTACTGTGTTATATACCTCAAAGTTGCAAGAGACTAGATCTTACATGTTCTCTCCACAAATTTGCATTGATAATTATGTAACATGAAAGAGATTTTAGCTAAAACCTTGCTAGTAATCATATTGCAGGATATAAATACATCAAATCAACACTTTATACAATAAACTTACATGATGTTCTGTGTCAATTATATCTCAATAAATTTTTTTAAATATACCATTAGTCACATATGTACTTTTAAGTTTCTAGTAACTTTATTAAAAATATAATAAGAAACAGATAAATTAAATGTGATATTACACTTCGGTTAACCAATCTATCCCAAGTATCATATAATCAATACTAAAACGTTATCAATGAGAAAAAAGTCTGTCACCATAGAAATAGAATACTAAAATAGTAATTTTGAAAGAAAAGAACAGAAATGAGCATTACCTTCGAAGACAAAACAAAACAAATCATTAAATATAAAGAATATAAACTCAAATGTTCAATGCTTACTCATTGAGATACCCTTAAAGTGTTAAGAATCTTCCTCCTTTTTTTTGTATGGATGCTATTCTGAATTCTCTGAGCTCCCTGAAATACTTAAATCATTTAGACTTCATTAATGTTTAGAACCATTCAATAATTCAGTCCTAATCTTTGACTTGCCAAATATCCTAACTAAATTTTAAGCCTGTTTTTAAAGTTGACATGTTCATAACATTCATATTTTCTCCTGTTTCTCTCCTTCCATTTTTACTTCCAAAGCATCAATTGACAAGTTCTCATTTGTTTTAAAATAATTTCACTTCACTCATCATATCTTGGCCACTATTCCTTCAAAAATGATTTTAACTTATTTAGAGTTGGAAATATATTTATGCTTCTTAACTTCTTATTATAAAGTCACACATTGTAAAAAGAAAAATGGAATATAATTTCCTTTCCACCTATTTTTTTTAAAGATTTTATTTATTTATTTGACAGAGAGAAACACAGCCAGAGAGGGAACACAAGCAGGGGGAGTGAGAGAGGGAGAAGCAGGCTTCCCACTGAGCAGGAAGCCCAATATGAGGCTCAATCCAGGGTCTCCAGGATCATGACCTGAGCCAAACGCAGTCACTTAACCAACTGAGACACCCAGGAGCCCCTCCTTTCCACCTATTTTTTTAAGAAGTTTTCCCACCTAATATTATTTTTTTCATCTAATGAACTTCATGTGTACATTCTCATCCACATTCAGAAATTTATGGTCTTTCAGTTAGCATTTTCTAAAGACCTCATTTATGCAAGATCATAGTATATAAACTGAAATAATTTGTATAAAGTCCATGTCTTACCAAAGGTTATTATTGAATTATGTTATAAATGTGCAACAAATTGAATACATTTTTATGAGAACAAAGTAGTATCTTATGGTCTTTGAGACTAAAAGACAAATAGTTCTGCTTAGGGAAAAGATAAGATTTCCTCAAGTAGATATAATTGAAATAATCTTTGAAAAATGAAAGCTATTGCCAGGAGACTAGGAGATTAATTTCTCTCTCTCATCAGTGACTGCTGTGAATCTGACTCATATAACAAACTAGAGAGTCAGTTTTCTTGTAGTTTTATCTTCTCACCAGTAGAATTAGTTACTACCTGTTCTCACCTAGAGGGCTAATAAGCCATTATGACAACATCTACTTATATTTTTACCTTAAATTTACCTATATCTAAGTACCACACTTTATGTGGTGATACTTAGAAAAATATTAGAAGTCACTACAGTCATGATATTTCAGATGATTATCCTGTTCATCATTTTAGCTATTATTAAAATCAATTTTTATTGAAAATAATCATTATATTATCAAGCACATGGGCTATGTATTGTAAGATAAATTATCCTGACTAAAGCAAATTTATCTCCTGGTATTTTCTTGGATGTATTTGTTTTTATTTTAGTGCTCTATTTTTATACCAAAATATTGAAGCAGATTGAGAATCCCCTGACCAGCATGTAAATTCTGAAATTACTCCATTTGTATTCTTTATTAATTAGAATGATAGTATTCCTTAAGTATTGTAGGTATTGGTAGTGACAACCATCAGGCTAAGCAAATTCATAGTCTAAAAAGAGAAATTATGTTATTTAAAAGGAATATTTGACATTTCAAAGAGAAAGTTAAAAATATAACATATGGAATTAAGAATTGATTTTATAAATCCCAGGGGTCATGAGTCAATTGATAAATAGCAATGTTTATGTCAAAGCATATATTTAGAGTACAGGTTTCACCTAAATAGATGTAGATGAAATGCCCTAATGAAGAAATGTTTTATAAATTTTTTTCTTCTTCCCTGTCTAAAACTTTCCTTAGCTACTTAGGGAAATGTGAACATATACACAGTTATTCAGATTTGTTAGTTTTTACTAATAATTTACTTGAATTGTAAATTGTATAGAATTATAACTTCAAAATGTCATTCTATATTTACTAGAAATATATACACAAATAATATTATTTTAAAATATATATGCATATGTAGGTGTTACTAATATCTTCTTTAATATTCTTTTTCAAATATAATTAACTATGATCAGGAAAGTCAAACATGGTCTTATCTTTGAGAACTTTCATCCAGCTTCTCAACTTTAAGTCATCTACACCTTTGAAAAATTGTGTTGTTATTCAGCAAATATTTACTCCTCTGTGTGTCTCTGTGAGGCAGAAGATACTACACTGACCCCCTGACTTTCAACTAATGAAATGTTAGCAAACTGATGCAAATGGACTGATTAAATGTACCTATATGAATTAACAAGCCCAACGTGCATTTACGATTCTCCGTGAGAAGAATGTGTTCAAGTTAGAGCCTTTATCTGAGGAGAATTTGGAGATAGGAATGTGAGCTGCAGATGACGACCCAACTCACAATATGGAATTTAGGTGTGAAGGAAAGCTATTCCATCTGACTTGCACACTGATAAATAGATATGTGTGTGTGTGTGTGGATAGGTGGATAGGTAGATAATAGATGATAGATAGATGATAGATGATAGATAGATAGATAGATGATAGATAGATGATAGATAGATGGTAGGTAGATAGATAGATAGATAGATAGATAGATAGATAGATAGATAGATAATAGATGATAGATAGATAGATGATAGATAGATAGATAGATAGATAGATAGATAGATAGATAGATAGATAGATGATAGATAGATAGACAGCAATTCAACACTTCCATACATCACTGAGTGCTCATTATTATAAATGCACTCTTTACTCCCCATCACCTATTTAACCCATCCTACACCCACCCCTCTCCTCTGATAACTGTTAGTTTGTTCTCTATAGTTGAGTCTGTTTCTTGGTTTGTCTCTCTCTCTCTCTTTTTTTTTTTTTACTTTGCTCATTTGTTTTGTTTCTTAAATTCCACATGAGTGAAATCACATAGTATTTGTCTTTCTCTGACTGACTTATTTCACTTAGCATTATACTCTCTAGCTCTAGCCACATCATAGCAAGTGGCAAGATTTCAATCTTTTTATGGCTGAGTAGTATTCCATTTCCACACACACCACATCTTCTTTATCCATTCATCAGTTGATGGATATTTAGTTTTTTTCCCCCATAATTTGGCTATTGTTGATTATGTTACTATAAACAGTGGTTCATGTGTCCCTTTGAATTAGTGTTTTTGTATCCTTTGGGTAAATACCCAGTAGTGTGATTGCTGGGTCATAGGGTAGTTCTATTTTTAACTTTTTGAGGAACCGCCATACTGTTTTCCAGAGTAGCTGGACCCATTTGCATTACCATCAGCAATGCAAGAGGGTTCCCCTTTCTCCACGTCCTCCCTGACACTTGTTGTTTCTTGTGTTGTTGATTTTATACTAGGCCTTATTTTTTAGCCACAATTGTTTTTTATCAGTTTTGTCTCATCTTTAACTGTGGTAGATGGGAAATACCATTAATAGTGTTGGTCTAGAGAAATTATTTAGTAGGCACATTTAGGCAGTGTCTGGAATCTGACAACACTCCCTCTTCTCACTAATTGCACTGCCTTCATTTCCTCTCCCAACATCTTTCTTTTTTTCTTTTCTTGGCAGTTAATCTACATAGTTGGTTAAGGATGCTGAAACTACCATTTTGAACTTGAAAAACTACTTTTCTATTTTACCTGTAGCACATTATCTTTAGTCCTCTTAATGTGTTCTTCCAAAACAGAAGGAAATGCCCATAGTATATCTATGGGGTTTATTTTACGTGTGTGTGTGTGTGTGTGTGTGTGTGCATGTGTGTTTGTGTGATGTGCAATAAAACTGTAGTATAAAAGTTTGAAGTAACTACTGTTATCTATAACATCTTTGGCTAGAAATTAGATATTGTCAATGAATTTTATGTCTTACTATATCACATTCCTCTGTCTCCTCCTAGAATTAAACACTAATTCAACTTTTGGATATAACATACCTTTACTCTTTTATAATATTATTGCTTATATATGTACCCTAATAATTATTTTAATATTGTTCAAGTTTATGTAAATGAAGTCATATCTTATGTATTCTTTGGTGATATCATTCTTTATTCAATGTTAGAGAGATGCATTAATGTTGCTATATGTAGCCAAAGGTTTTATTGCTGTAAAATATTTTGGGAAACAATTATAATTAACTATTAACTTGTTTCCAGTTTGGGCTGCTTAAGAAACAATAATGTTTTGAACATGCTGCATATTTTTCTTGCTTTACATGACTAACATTTTTTATTAGGGATTGATATGTCAAAAAGATGTAGATCTTAAAATTTGCCATGTAATAATAAACTGTTTTCCACAGTGATTGTATCAATTGATAAATCTACCTACAGTGTTCCAAGTCCCTATTTACATCTGTCAACACTAATATTGTCAGACATTTTAATCTTTCTAAATCTTTTAGATGTATGATAGTATCTTGATAGTATCAATTGGAATTTGCCTGACTACAAAGATTTTAAGCATATTTTCATATTACATTGACTGTTTTGATTTCCATTTTTGTGAATTGCATGTCAAGTAGGTTACTTTTACAAAGTCCCTTGTGTCTTTTTTTAATATTAATTTATCTATATATACTTTACATTCAACAGAAAGCATTCATTAAGTGTCCTGTTAGATAAATTATAATAGATGTTTCAGCACAATCACCAGGAGATTAGAGATGAAGAATATTTCTCTTTGTTTTTTTTTTTTAAGGTTTATATTTATTTTAGAGAGAGAGAGAGCATTAGCAGAAGGGGCAAAGGGAGAATGAGAGATGGTCTAAAGCAAAGTCCACACCATGTGTGGAGCAACACAGGACTCGATCTCACAACATTGAGATCATGACCTGAGCTAAAACCAAGAAGTGGACACTTAACCAGCTATACCACCCAGGTGCCCCAATATATAGAATGTTGTATCACCCAGTAAACATTTCCTCTGGGTTTCTTTGCAGTCATTTCCCAGCACAGCCCCAGTCAATCACTGGTAATATTTCTATTATAATCACATTATTCTACCTGTTCATGTTTGTATCCTTTCTTACTTCAGTTCCTTTTCTTAGCATAATGTCTTGAGATCCATGTTGTTGTGTGTATCAGAATTCATTCCTTTTTTCCTTGCTGAATATTATTCTATTGTATGAATAAATCACAATTTGCTTACCCATTCAACTGTTGACTTATATTTCAGTTGTTTCCAGATTTGCGCTATAATGAATAAAGCTGCAATAATCATTTTTATATGTCTTTTTGAGAAATGTGCATATTCTTTTTTTTTAAAGATTTTTTTTTATTTATTTGACAGAGAGAAACACAGCTAGAGAGGGAACACAAGCAGGGGGAGTGAGAGAGGGAGAAGCAGGCTTCCCGCCGAGCAGGGAGCCCGATGTGGGACTCGATCCCGGGTCTCTGGGATCATGACCTGAGCCGAAGGCAGTCACTTAACCAACTGAGCCACCCAGGCGCCCCAGAGAAGTGTGCATATTCTTAATGAAATGTCTATTCAAATGCTCAGATTTTGTTCAAATTTAACTCAGATAGTCTTTCTTCATATTTTTGAATTATATGTATGTATATATATAATATACACTTATATATGTGCATCTTTTTCTATGAATTTTTTTTATTGTTACTTAATTTTTTTTCCCAGTGTCCCAAGATTCATTCCCCATTCCCCACGCCCAGTGCTCCACGCAATAGGTGCCCCCAGTACCCACCACCAGGCTCTCCCATCCCCCACCCCCCTCCCTCCAAGTCCCTCAGTTTGTTTCTCTGTCCAAAGTCTCTGTGTATTTTTTAAAATATTAAGCCACTGTCAGTGTTAATGAGTTTATCAGCTATCAACTTTATTTGCTTCTTCAAAGGTAATGTGTCAGCTTCCAGTTTCCAGTTCTTCATGTAGGGAGCTTAGAAGCTGGCACTTTATCCTAAGAAGTAAAAAACTGAACAGACTGAAAAATCAGCAACTCCTTTAAAATGCTTGAGAGGTGTGGAAATAGGGCAAACCCCTACTCCCAAGACTGTAGGGACAGGTGAATACTGGGAATGGCTTTACCAAAGCAGAGACTTAAAAGCTGAAACTGCCACAGAAGCAATGATGGAGTAAGACCTAAACAGTAAGTGACAAATTGCTGAGGGCTCAATGCAGACAAATCTGAGTGTTAAGAACTCCAGGAGGCCAGTCACGAGGGTGTTGAGGGGTTGGGCAGAGTTTTATGAGTCTTACCCCGTGGTTTTGGCAGAGAGGAGGGGAAAAGGAATCATTTTCTAATATATCACAACACTCGGTTGCAATGGAACAATGGTTGTTCCAGGGGAAACTAGTTAATGAGAGTATGACCAGCTGAGTTATTGTCAGAGCCTAACTTCCCCAGTGGAAGGGAAATTCCTAGCTCCATTCCATCGTTGCCATCCTGTCCAAAGTAACAGAGGAGAAATAAACTGAGAAACTCATGAAATTCCAGTCCAAAAGTGCAGGCTCATTAGAAGACTGAGACTTTATCACAGGATCAAGGAACCCTTCCTCTCACCACCATATTACTAAAAACCTGTTTACAGCAGCTTCTTCTATCCATTATATCATATCCAGCTAACAAGAAAAATAATTATAAGGCATAATGAAATGCAAAAAGCACAATTTAAAAACAGAGTAAGCAACTCTAATAGATAAAATAGCATGCAAAAACAGATGAGCTATATAAACAACCAAAAAGAAATGTTAGAGATCAAAGATATCATAACAGAAATGGAGAATGGGGGTGCCTGGGTGGCTCAGTTGGTTAAGCGACTGCCTTAGGCTCAGGTCATGATCTGGGAGACCCAAGATCGAGCCCCACACCGGGCTCCCTGCTCGGTGGGAAGCCTGCTTCTCCCTCTCTCACCCCCCCGCTTGTGTTCCCTCTCTATCGCTGTGTTTCTCTTTGTTAAATAAATAAATAAAATCTTTAAGGAAAAAAAAAAAAGAAATGGAAAATGACAATGTTGGGCTTACTGGTAGACTAGACACAGCTAAGGAAAGACTCTAAGTTAGAAATATATCAATAGAATCCTTGGAGACCCAAGAGCAAAAGATAACAAAAACTAAAAATGTAGAGCAAAATATGAAAGGACTATGGTACAGCTTCAAAAAGTCTAACATATGCATAATGGGAACACCAGAGGCAAAGAGAGAGAAAGGAACAGAAGAATATTTGAAACAATAATGACAGAATTTCCCCAAATTAATGGCAGACACCAAACCATGGGTCCAAAGGTATGGATGAATCATTACTGGAGTATTTAATAAGCATTGATTGATCTTCCATGATTATGCATGAAACAAATTAAAGGATTAAAGCAATTTTTGATTAATCAAAGTAAAACTACAATGAAAAGGTTTGGTTAAAAACTATTTAATAATAAATTATAATTTTATGAAAGCATTTTAGCAATAATATCTCAAATAAACTATCATTAATGTTTTCTATTGTCATATAATTTACATTTTAAAATATATAGAAATACTGAAGAAACACATTCTTAATAAAGTAGTTTGAAATTGTACTTATAAAAGTCAAAAATTCAAAATTTCAATTGAACATAAATTAAAATATCAACGTGGCCTTATAAGGTATAATTGTAACGGACTTTAACAGGTCACTTTAAACTGTCAAACCTACCAATTAAAAGACCCAAATATAGTTTTAGAGTATTTGAAGATTCAAAAGTAAAGTAATTGCATATTATTTCCTCATTTCCTATTCCCAAAGCATCTCTGACTGTGTCTTAGAATCTCTCTATTTAAAACAAAATTATAGCTACTTAAAATGCACTTCTTACCGTGGTTCCTGAAAGATCAATCTGCCAAAAATTAGCTGTTGGTGCAGAACTGCTCTTTCCCTCTATTCCCTGATTTTATTCCATTTGCTAGGGTAACATGAAAAATTGCTTTGATAGTTTTACTTTTAAAAGTTATTTCTCTGCTTCAGTTGTGAACAGTTACTTTTATTTTCAGAAGTGATAGTACCTCAGATTAGTGGCAATCAATTATATTAAAATATAATACCTAACGTTATTAAATATCTATGAATTACTGTTTTGTAGTCACAGCTCTTAATGACATAATTACTTACTGTTAATCATTTCTAAATATATGAAATTCCAAGTAAACAAAAATATTTGTATTACAGCTGTTTAAGTATCTTTTATTCAGTTCTAGAAACTAATTTTAATGAATGTTTAATTAATCTACATCTTACCAAAAAACACTTTACACATGTATTAGGCATGGAAAGGATATGCTGAATACATGTGTTTGCTGTGAATGACAGAAATTTTATATTAAAGTAGATCTCTGATATAATTTAGCATAGAAGAAAAATATGCTTACTTGAAAAGCATGTGATTTTTTAATTTCTTGAGCTATCAGAATTTGTCCCTTTCAACCTAATCAATTTACATGTTTCCTGCTTCCATTTTAATTTAAATTAATATTTCTATTTTTGTAAAGAATTGGCAGGTGGAACATTCAGATGTATTATTGTCGAGAGATGTGGAGTTTTTATAAAATCATGGGCTTTGTAAATCAATGGAATAACAAGTTGTAGATTTGGAATGAGACATTTCTGTAGTTTTCCTTTTGGCTCAATGATGATACTTAGCTATGATTTCAAATAGCTTAAAGAAGATAGTACTTTTTTAGGGCTTCAATTAGTACTTCCTTTGCAAACATCCACTATCTAAAAAAGGAAACTATATAGGAGAATACCATGCAAAGTTAATAAGCAGACAGATAGGTTACAGATAGAAAAATGTCAGCTAGATGAATGCCATATGTAATATATGGATGTTATATGTATATATAAAAGTATTTAATATGTGTAATTAAATTCCAATCCAATATTTTTTTTTCTATTTTTAATTATTAAAATAATTAGTCTACAAGGAAAAAAATGCTGTAGAATGCAAGCGGCTCCCTCGCTTATTCTAATTTTACTTCCATTGTTCCTTAAATTTAACTTTAGTCGGTAAGACCTGGGATGAATCAGGAGAGGTTTTACTTTTATTTTCTTTTTTTTTAAACATTTTATTTATTTATTTGACAGAGAGAGAGATCACAAATAGGCAGAGAGAGAGGAGGAAGCAGGCTCCCTGCTGAGCAGGGATGTGGGCCTAGATCCCAGGACCCTGAGATCATATCCTGAGCTGAAGGCAGAGGCTTTAACCCACTGAGCCACCCAGGTGCCCAAGTTTTACTTTTCTGTGCTCAATATTTATAGTTATTAAACACTGCATATGAAATAGTAATACAAAATAGCTTATGGCTAAGAAAGAAGTCCAATGGAAAGACAGCGAATTAAAACTCGACTAAATTAAGTTTGACAGTGTCTAACTAGAGGCTTATTTACAAGTAAGATCTAGTACTCCAGTTCTTTGCTTAGAATAATACTTAAAAGCATAAATTCTGTTCTTGCCTGCTTGAGTTGAAATCCCTATTTGTCACTTATTGATTAGGACCAAATCTGTAATTGTCCACAAAAATCTATTTCCCCTTCTCTGACACACAGCAAAATTACACTTCCCAGCCTCCAACGTAGTTAAGTGTGGCCCTGTACCAATATCTCTGTAATGAAATGTGAATGGAAGTAATGTGTTTCTCTTCCACACAGGGTCTTTAAGAAAGTGGCTGTGCTTTTTTTTGTTGTTCTTTCCATTTTTCCACGCTGGGATTGCAATGACCAGAATGACTTTCAGAAGCCAGAAGCAGAAGGTGGCAATGCATCCATCAGCCTGGATTCTAGAAAGATTATGTGACATAGAATTGCCTATGACCTGAAAATTGTAACTTGAACAATTATGTGACAAGGAACTAAACCTCAATGTTTTTTTGTCTCCAAAGTTTGAGGGTCTATAACCATTTATCCTACCTGCCTAATAGGGCAGATTGTTTTTTCTGTGTGCCACAGTTGTCTCACCTAAAAATGTTTTTTTTGTTTTGTTTTGAATGAACAAATGAAGGATATATTGATTTCTGTAGATTGTAACATTATAACTTCCATAGAATAATTTGCTTTCCCACCATTAGCAAATACAATTCAGTGCATCTGCACCAATTTTTGTAATATTCTAAGTTAATTACCAGGAATTTTGCTTTGGGGTTATCCACTGATTATTATACTCAATAATACCTTCTAGCCCCTGTGTCTGGCTTTTTTCACTTGTCAAATGTCCTCCAGGTTCATCCATGTTGTTGCAAGTACTACATGATGCCACTTGTAGGAGGAATCTAAAGTAGTGAAACTCATAGAAGCAGAGAGTAAAATGGTAGTTTCCAGGGGATGGATGGAAGGGAAAATGGGAGGGTATTAGTCAAAGAGTACAAGTTTAATTTACAAGATGAAAAAGTCCTAGAAATCTACTGTATTGCATAATACCTGTAGTTTAACAATATTGAACAGTATACTTAAACATTTGCCAGGTGGGTAAATCTTGCTATGTGTTCTTCTTATTCCTTTTTTTTAAAAAAATTATTTATTTATTTGACATAGAGAGAGCATAAGTAGGGAGAGCAGCAGGCAGAGCTGAGCAGGGAGTCCTATGCAGGACTCTATCCCAGGACCCTGAGATGACTGACCTGAGCCAAAGGCTGACACTTAACCTACTGAACCACCCAAGCTCCCCTCTCTTTTTTTTAATTATAGTATAGTTGACGTACAGTGTCAACACTGAGATACAGTGTTAAATTAGTTTCAGATGTCCAATACGGTGATTCAGCAATTTTATGTATTACTTAGTGCTCATCGAGATAAGTGTACTCTTAATTCCATTCAGTTATTTTACCCATCTCCCACCCACCTTCCCTTTGTGTGTTCTCTATGTGGAGAGTTGGTTTTTTGGTTTGTCACTTTTTTTTTTCACTTTGCTCATTTGTTTTGCATCTTAAATTCCATATTATGAGTGAAATCATATGGTATTTGTCTTTTCTGACTGACTTATTTTGCTTAGCATTATACTCTCTAGATCCATCCATGTTTTTTGCAAATGGCAGAATTTTATTCTTTTTATGGCTGGATAATACTACATTGTACACACATACTACATCTTCTTTATCCATTCATCTATTGATAGACACTTAGGCTGCTTCCATAATTGCCTTGTGTTAACAATGCTTCAAGAAACTTGCATATATCTTTTAAGTTAGTGTTTTTGTATTCTCTGGGTAAATATCCAGTAATT
>PITA01020499.1:0-34514 GCA_004023965.1 Spilogale gracilis | reverse complement strand
TTAGGAATGGCGTGCTAGTGTATGAAACCTTTAAATAAAGAATGTTATGTGGGATATGCATTGATCTCCATATTAAAAAGGCCATGTTGGAAATAAAATGTCATGGAGTTAAGAAAAGATGAGGATTAAGATTGCCTGAAAATGAGTCTTTTGACTGCTGTAAGAATTTGATTACAGTTCATTTGATATTTATGTATAAGCATAAATATAGCATTTTTCTTTAGCCCATTTGAGGTTAGACTTTGCTTTAAATGAGGGGTCTTTAGATATTGGAATGAGGGAGCTAGCCACAGTTACAGTCAGAACATCGATAACATGGTATGCAGACACTAACATATAAACTCATTGAAATATAATTTCAGTATAGTCTTCTAACTCAATTCAGTGTACACAGTTTTGGAGAAGTAGCCAGGAAATCTTTTTCTTCTAGCAGAAAGGTATCTGGGTAATATTTTAAAGTTTTAAAATGACCCTGAATGCTATTTTAAACACCCTTACAAGTAAACATTTGATCACAATATATTGTGGTTAATCAAAAATAGCTATGTGTGTGTCCCTTTCCTTTGGAAAAGCAGTTTATTGTTTAGTTTTTATTTTCCCCCAACTGATGTAGCCTACTAATTGGAATAAGATAATTTCTGAAATCATTTTACAATTACATGGGTTTTTTAAAAGATTTTATTTATTTATTTGACACAGAGAGATACAGTGAGAGAAGGAACAGAAACGGGGGAAGTGGGAGAGGGAGAAGCAGGCCCAATGTGGGGCTCTATGGGATCATGATCTGGGATCATGACCTGAGCGGAAGGTAGAGGCTTAATGACTGAGCCACCCAGGCACCCCTACAATTACATGTTGCCTTTTTCTCTGTTCCAACAAATAATCCAGGTGGTAATTATTGGCCTGTAATGTACATTTTAGCAACATGTGTACCTTGTATGTATGGACATTGTTTCTGCAGAGAACTGCTTAAGGAGTATGGTATTTTTTTTCCTCAGTCTGTGTTTAGATCTCTGAGCTGAGAGGCGGGCATCAGATCTGCAGTTTGAATAGATTGCTTATCCATCAGTGTACAAGACAACTTGTGCTCTAAGTCTTAGACTCCAGAGAATGGTTCAGGGGGAAATGAAATTACTATTTTTAAATTGATTATATTTTATGCATGTTAGATTTTTAAGTGAATTTTCCAGACAGATTCTTGCCATTTTATTTTTTCTACATAAAGTCTTTTAAAATAACAGAAGAAAAATAACTTAGTCATCTAAAATATACATCTAATCCCTTTATAGAGATCCAAGTAAAAGAGTACTGGGAAACTAGGTAGTACAAGAAAAAGTATCTCTGTAAGTGAATGAAGGCTTGGGTTTGGGAAGCCTCATTGTTCTTTAACAGTAGTTGCTGACACAGATGGAGAGCAGAGACCATTGCTTGCTGAAGCTGGTGCTGAGAAGGGCCCGTGGCTGCTCTTCAGAGGATAATACAAGGAAAAGCTCTTGATTTGCCAGAGGAGTCTGGGAGGGGAGCAGATGGCCACAAGAAGGGCCCCCCAGCTTACTCAGCTGCTCCAAGAAGCTTAGACTGACCTCTCTAATACAAACAAACCAAGTAGCTCTCAGAGTAATGGGGCATCATCATTTGTATTCCCTCACTTTGCAGTCTCTCGCACCCTTACCCAGTGTGTGGGTGCCATCTGCTTCTTGTGAACTTATATAGGCCCTGGCCCTGGCCCTGGCCAGTTGGGATTGCTATTGAATGGTATCTCTGGGAAATGTGTTCTTTACAAATTACTTTCACATGAGTCTGATAGGCATATAAGTATTATTATTTCCATTTGCATAATTGAAGCAAAGAGGAATTGAGGAATACTGGAATTAGAACTCAAGTACCCAGATTCCTGAGCTCTTTATATCATAATATGAGTCCACAAACCCATTCCAGTGCTCTTGGTTAGGCACTAGTTATCCAGGTTTTGAGCAAGGCTTTCTGGAAAGGAAATTAGTTATTTTGAGGATGTCACTTTCACTGTTTTAAGCCTTCTTGTGGCTACTGTTTTGTTCGGTCACAGAAAGGAGAAAGAGTGGCTGCTGATATATTGCTATGGCAATCCAGGAGACAGGAATTAAGTGAGGAGGCCTAATTTACACCATACAATTTCATCAAAACCAAATTCATTCAAGAGGAAATTATTCTCATTCAAAGGAGCTTACCTAGTTTATATATACACATTTAAAATGACTATAAGAAAAATTATTCTTTTTATAAACCACAGCTCTCCTTTCTTTCTGCCATTGGCTGGGACTACGTTCATTTTCATGCATTAGCACCTGCTCACGGGTCTGGTGAATCAAAAGAGCAATGAGCAAAGTGGTTTTAATTGCCTAGGCTTTACTAGAGCCTTTCTCGCACTCAGAAACACAAAGGCTTTGAGTGGTGTCAGAGGGCTGTATTGAGAAGTGCTTTCCTTTAGAACGCTCAGCAGATAATTCACTCACTGTGCAGAAACATTGTACAGATGAGTTCATGAGTCCATCTTCATTCCAACTGTGAAAGCATCACAGACCACTTGTTAGTTTTAGTTGCCTTGAGCAATTTCCCAGGAAACCAGGCAAACATCAGAGTTTACTGACTGTCATAAGTGTATCTTTGTAGAATTGTACTTGCTAATTACTTTTATAAAGTTTTGTATCTATAATTTAAACAGCATAGTCATATTAGATGAATTATAGTAGTTAAAAGCGCAGGCTCTAAAGCCAGACTACCTGTATTCAAATCGCAGCCCTACCTCTTACAGGCTTTGTGATCTTAGACAAGTTTCTTTACCTCTCTGAGGCTCAGTTTCCTCATCTGCAAAGAGGATAATAAATGAACCTATCTTCTAGGGTTGTTTTGAGAATTTAGTTAATACATGGAAGGTAATTAGAAAACTGTTTGATACACAGTAAGAATCCAGTAATTGTTAGCTAATAAAACTGCTCATATTTTATATTTTGGGTTAAAAATTGGCAGAAGCATAACAGCTATCCCTTTGAGGTATAAATATGAATTATGGAAAATAATTTTGGTGCTTTACTATTTTTAGCATTATGTAAAAATTATTGTTGCTGTGCTCAACATCCCAGTAAAATTGTTTAATTCTTGTCTGGTTTTATTTTAACCATAAAATCAGGAATTTTATTGTTTTATCATTTATAGTTTTACAAGCATGCTTTTATAATTTTATAAACATGCTTAATTATCTTTTAATTGTGGGTATTAATATGCAAATCAAAGATTCAATTTAGTGTTCATTTATTCATTCACATATCAACAAACACTTCCTAAGCTTTAACAGTATGGGATGTGTGTGCCATGTGTGTGCCCTCAGTGTGCCTGAGATGAAAATAAAAAGATGAAAAGATAGAAACCCTGCTTTCAAGGTGTTTACAATCCAAAAAGACATATACAATCTATTAATTACACTGATGTCAAGTGCTATAAGAGAGATCTCACTGATTTAAAAATGAGAGCTCAAGAAGAAACATTTAATTCTCCAAAGAGGTCAGGGACAGTGAAGATGTTCAGGAATAGGTATCATTTGAGTGGAGGGGATGAGAAGGTGAGAAGGTCACACCTGGTATGGGGAACTTCATATACAAAGGCATAATGGCTAATAGTTCAGTGAGTTAAGAGGAGATAGGAAGCAAGTCTGAAGAGATGGGGCCACATCATAAAAAGTTTGAACTTTATCTTAAAGTCAATTAGGAATGATTTGGAACTCATTGGAAAGATTTTAAGCAATTCATTTCAGCAAACATTTTTATAAGTGTTCTATGCCAGACTCTGTATTAGGTAGCAAGAACATAAAATGAATAGGTCACAGTTTACTAGGAATGACATGATTTTCTTTCTTTTTTAGAAAGATCACTCTGCTCATGTTCTAGAAGATGGGTAGAGGGAATCAGACGTGGAGGCAAAAAGATTAGTTAATTTAGGCAGGAGATTGTTATGAGTTAGAGGGGGGTTAGAGGGGAGGACCCAGAATGGAGAGATATTCAGGAAGTAGAATCCACAAGATTTAGTGACCTCTTGGATATAGACCAGAGGGAGGGGTTAGGATGAATCCCAGAGTTGGTGACTCCTGCCTGCTTCTCCCAGCCTCAGCACATGCCACTTTACCTCTTCCTGTTGGCTGTCTAGTAGCTAGTCATTTCTGTTCTTTGAATATTCTACATTTCTCTCATCCTTAGTACCTCTGGCCTTAGCATACCCTTTTTCTTCCTCCTACCTCAGGACCTCTGCATATGTGCTTTTTTTTTTTTTTTTTGCCCCCTAGAGTACTCTTTACCACTATTCTGTCATTCCCCATCCTTTCATCTAATTAATTCTTTCTTCTATAAAATTTTGCTCAAAATGTTATTTCCTCAAGGAAATCCCTTGTGCTAAATCACATCAGGTCTTAATATTATATACTATCCTATCATCCTGTACTTCTCTTTCATACCACTTACCACAATTAGAAAAATAATTACCTGTGGATCTGTTTACTATCTGTTTTTCCAGCTAGAATATAAGTGTCACAAAGTCAGGGATTATTTGGTCTTTTCATGGGTTTTTTCTTGGCACCTAACACATGGTAGATGTTAAATGATCATTAGCTAAATGGATAAATGACCTTGATTTAAGATACTTTTTAAAGAGAGAGAGAGAGGGGCGCCTGGGTGGCTCAGTTGGTTGAGCAACTGCTTTCGGCTCAGGTCATGATCCCGGAGACCCGGGATCGGGCCCCACATCGGGCTCCTTGCTCGGCGGGAAGCCTGCTTCTCCCTTTCTCCCTCTCCCTGCTTGTGTTCCCTCTCTGGCTGTGTTTCTCTCTGTCAAATAAATAAATAAAAATCTAAAAAAAAAATAAATAATAAAAAAAAATAAAGAGAGAGAGAGAGATTAACATCTTTATATGTTTTGGTTCTTTGAACTTCTTATAATCTCCAAGGGAAAGATACATGCTATAGGCTGCCAAATTAAATCTGACCAGAGAGGCCAAATGTTGCATATTCTCTAATTTGGCTCTATTAGGATTCCACTTTTCTTTTCTTTTCTTTTTTTTTAAGATTTTATTTATTTATTTGACAGAGGGGAACACAAGCAGGGGAGAGTGAGAGAAGGAGAAGCAGGCTTCCCGTCAAGCAGGGAGCCTGGTATGGGGCTCTATCCCAGGTCTCCAGGATCATAACCTGAGCTGGAGGCAGTTGCTTAACCAACTGAGCCACCCAGGTGCCCCAGGATTCCACTTTTTTATCAGTTTGGTAATTATCATAGTAGCTGACTATATGTTAAAAAAAAAAAAAGGTGAAAATTGAATTAGGATGATTTTGCAGTATCTTAGTTAAAAAAAAAAAAGAAGAAGAAGAAGAAGCAATACCAAGCATTACTCTGATTTTCCTAAACTAGGAAAATGAGGTTGATGTTTGGGCAACATTCTAAAAGAAATAAAATATGGTTGTTAGGAGCTTAGACTCTGAAGCCAGATTACCTAGGTTCAATTCCTAACTCTGCCACTTACTGGCTTTGTAAACCTAGGCAAGTTAATTAATTTCCCTAAGCTTCAGTTTCTTTACCTAAAAAAACATGGAGATAATAAGGTACTAAACAATAACATTGTGGTTAGAGTTAAGTGAAATAGTGCTTATAAGAGGTCTTAGTGTCTAGCACATGGTAAGTGCTCAAAAAATATAATTAAAATTATTTTCTTTTTTGATCAAAAGAAGCAGTTTGGCTGTATTTAGGAAGTATATTAACTTGATAGAATTCTTTACAAATTTATTTTTTATAGTTTTTAAAGCCCAAGATGTTTCAAAATATGAATTTATGGTCATTTTAATTTCTGTTATTGTGACTATAATCACTTGATGAATTAGGGTCAAATTGTGTAACTTCTCTGAGCCTGTTCTTCATCTGTGAAATAAATATTTCTTATTATCTTATTCTGGGTAAAATCTCTCTTGTGAACTAGATTATAAGCTCAATAGGCATAAATGTTAAAGTCTCTTCATTTAATATGATTAAATTCACATTAAGGCAACAGGTAGAGTTTCATATGAAGGTGATATTTGAGCTAAGCCATGACAACCATAGGATTTTCTTACTTGGGGAAGGGAAGTTTTATTTATATTTTCCACAAGTGGAAAACTGATCTTTGGTACTTTCTGATTAGTCTGAGCTGGGGTCCGGCCCATGCCCTGAATTCTCCAGCCTTGATTCTGGGAAAGAAAATTATTAAGGGAACAATTTCAGTCATTTCCATTTCCTCTGGGTCATCATTTAGTTTAGAAGGCAGGAGAATAAGAACTCTTAATCCTTGAACATTCATGGATTGTTAACAATTCCTAGCTAATCATGGGGGTCTCAGAACTCTTGCTGCATGTTTAAGTATGGCAAGCTCTAGCAAGGACCACCTGCAAATAGCTTGGTTGTTAGGAGCCCATGAGGCCATTTCTGCACAATTTTTGAGTCTTGCCCCATGCCTCAGTGGCAGTTAGAGCATGTTGGAGGCAAGGAAAACATGGCATACTATTAGGATAATATACTGGTAGGGGCTTACTTCATAGAAGGTGTTCATAGAAAGCCAGAGATTTTCCTGGAAACAGATGTCATAGCATCTGTAATGGAGAAGGGACTATGATACAATTTTATTCTTGCATTTCTAAACAATGTAAAGACTAGGTGGGGAAGCTATCTCAGCCATAGAGATAATAATAGTACAGCCATAGAACAGAAGGTTGAAATGAAGTCTCTCCTTTCTAAAGGCAAAGCTCACTTTGTGATTTAGGAATGGGTTGAGGTGGAGATGTAATTCTTGCAAAACAAAACAGGAACTCCTTGAAAGTATTTGGTACATTTTCAGGGCTTGCTCGTGTTAAAGCCCTTGAGGTATTTTTGTTTTTGTTTCTCCTTCTGTGTGGAGTGATAGAGTCACCAGGAGAGCAGCTGCCTGATGGACTGTTTTCTTCAAAAGGCTAGGTCTCCGACAGACCTACCATCCCTGACTGCTTTGCATCAAAAAGGTATGCTGTATGAAGGCAGGAAATATTGGGACTTGGACTATTGTGGCCTGCAGCAGCCACTAGAGAAGCAAACATATATTGACAGGGAACTTCATAATGGATGAATCAGGCTCACAGCACCTGAACACACTGATCAATCCTAAGAGCACAAAAAGAAAAACCAGCAGGCGTGATGTACTAGAAAATATGCAACACAACTTGTGAAGTAATTTTACCAAAAAACCTGAATCTTCCAAGTCTCTCTAGAGCTACCTAAATATTTTTCAATAAATAATTGAGAGGGGGTTGTGGGAGAGGAACTTGTAGCTTAAGAGACGAATCAACCAAATGTAATGGCTGGACTTTGTTTATATCCTGATTTGAACAAACCTCCTGTTTTTGTTTATTTCTTGTTTTGCGGGCTTTTTAAAGTTACTTGAAGTTACCTATGGCAATCTGAATACTGGATATTTGATTTTGAGGAATTACTATTTTAAATTCTTATCTTTAGAAATGTTTACAGAGGTATATAGCAATGAAATTATATTTCTGGGGTTTACTTTAATATAATCCATTGGAGGAGGATAAAGAAGGAGCTGGAAAAGTGTAAAGATTAACCAGTGTATGTCTCTCTTGAAAATTGTTGAAGCTGAGTGATGGAAACATGGGGTCTCATTATACTAAGCTCTCCCTACTTACCTGTTTGAAAATGTCCAAATAAAAGAGTTAAAAAGTAAAAACTCAGAGCATACCGTGGCTATTCAGTAAATACATGTTGGATTCAGTAGAGATTTTGAGGCTTCTACATGTTTGCTCATATCAACAAATTGATGGACATGTTTATGATGGGGGTTTGCAAGGGGAAAGAAACACTATATTGAACCTATTCTATGTAGCTTTATTCTCAGGAGTAATTAAACATTTTAAAAAATGTTATTAGATTACAATAAGGCAAGAAGTACAAATACGTGAAACTGGCTTTCAGTTTACATTCTAAGAGATATGAAAGGGAAAGGGACTCACAGCAAGGAAACTTCCACAGAGCCACTCACAGACTTCTGCCTTTCTTTCTTTTTTTAAAAGATTTTATTTATTTATTTAATTGACAGAGGGAGAGATACAAGAGAAAGAACACAAGCAGTGGGAGTGGAAGAGGGAGAAGATGCTTCCCACGGAGCAGGGAGCCCCATGCGGGGCTCAACCCTAGGACCCAGGGATCATGACCTAAGCCTAAGACAGACCCTTAATGACTGAGCCACCCAGGCGTCCCCAGACTTTGCTTTTCAAATGGGCCTAGGCCTGGAGCATGACCTATGCCAGTAGAGCCAAAAAATTTACCAAGTTCAAATAAACGTGTTCTCAAGAGAATCATGGGTCTTAACTAAAGCCTCTAGAGAGTCATGTCTGACTAGCTTTTAAAAAATATTTTGTAGAAAGTTTCTCGGCTCCCTTGTCTGAGGAAAGCCGCATCTTTGGGGGCCAGGTGGGAAGCAGGACTTCTAGCGAATGCAGTCGAGTCAATTTCTACGTGTCTCCCAGCCGTTTTCTACTTACAGGCCCGCGGCCTCCAGCTCAGCCGTCTCCTGCAGGCCAGCTGTCCCCACAGCCCACGTCCTTCTGTCCTCCCACATTTCTGCCTCATGGGCTTTTGTGCAATTGGGCTGTCTTTCCACGTAGTGCTCCTTGAGAGGCTTTAGTTTTTCGCTAAAATCTGGGACCTAACCTGTTCTGAAACTTTGCACCGTCAATGCTAAAAGCCATCTAATTTGTGGCTCCTCCCCCTTTTCCACGTTCTTAGTCCTATACTAGCTTTAGGTCTGAGTGAAATTATTCCAATAAAATATGAAAACTCTGAAAAAAAAGAAAGAAAGAAAGTTTCTCGGTTGTTTAACTTTGACCTACTGTGGAATCTAAATTTATATTCAACGTTTGTCTCCAATTCCAGATTAACAAAGAGGGTTCAAACCATTACAGATGCTATAAAAACTGAAATTTTAGAATTTTGATAACCTGAGTAAGGGTTTTTGAGCCAGCCTGCCTGGCTTTGCCACTTACTAACAGAATGAACTTGAACAAGTTACTTAACTCTTCTGTGCTTTTTTCCTCATACATAAAATAGGAATAATAATAATAGTAAACAGGGTTTTCCAGACCAGAATCAGTAGGATATATGTATACACACACATACATGTATATAAGTGTATGTGTGTATGCATGATTTATTTCAAGGTATGGGTCTATGCAGCTATGGGACCTGGCAAGTCTGAAATCTGAAGGGAAGGCCAGCAGGCTGGAAATTCTGCTCCTGAAGGGCAGGATCTGCTTCTTCAGTTTTGAGGCAGAATTTCTTCTTTCTAAGAGGAACCTTAGTTTTGCTCATAAAGCCTTTTAACTGATTAGGTGAGATCTATCCACATTATTGAGAATAATTTGCTTTAATAAAAGTCAGCTGATTGTATATGTAAACCACATCTATAAGCTCCTCTACAGCAGCACCTAGATTAGTGTTTGGTTGAAAGATGGGGTCTTATAACCTAATAAAATTAACACATAAACTTAGATAACACCTACTATCAGATTCATAAGAACTGTGAAATGTAATGAGTCAGTGCCATATAAAGCACTTAGAACAGAGCCTAACACATGGGAGGTACTTATAAAGGTTATCTATTACTACACACTCTTTAAATCCCAAAAGTAACCTGGTTTAGGAAAGAGAATAATAAATTCAGTGATAGTCACTATAAAATCAATTAATATTCCTGCTAGAATGAACCTTGAGGACTTCTAGACCAGCCTCTCATTTTAAAAACCTGGAAGCTGAGGTCCAATCTCTTTTTCATATAGCCAGAGTGATTTTGGTTTCTACAGTGATAAACACACATAGATACAGCCCTGCGCTAGTGGGGCTTACATCTTAATAAGATACCCATTGCTTCTGCCCCAAATCTCACCAATATTCTTATTCCTTTTCATGCAGGAAAGGAATTAGAGATTTGAGTTCAGTGACTGTGCTATAGGCCAGGTGCCCCAAAGCACTGAACTGATGAAGTAGATATGTTTATATTCACTTTCCAGGTTCAGAAGTTTAGAACAAAGCTCTTCCTACATTGACATCACTATCATATTTGAAATTTTTAAGTTGCCCTTCTATGGGGTCTCTTTTCATTAGGACTTAAGTCATTTCTCACGCATATACTAAAGGCTTCTGAGTGGCCTAAGTGAAATTAAGAGTATACTTTCTTAGCACCTGGTTTTCTTCTTTCTTTTTAAAAGATTTTATTGATTTATTTGTCAGAGAGAGAGAGAGCAAGAGAGCGAACACAAGCAAGGAGAACAGCAGACGGAGGCAGAAGCAGACTCCCTGCTGAGCAAGGAGCCCAATGTGGGACTCAATCCCAAAACCTAAGATCATGACCCGAGCCAAAGGCAGACGCTTAACCAACTGGGCCACCCAGGCATCTCATTAGCACCTGGTTCTCAACCACCGTGAAACTTGGCCATTGGGGAAGTTCTCTCTGATGCACTTGCCATGGAAACTCATTAACAAAAATTGCGTAGTAACATGAGTAATAAATTTACAGGACATATTACAGTTTTATAAACCACTTTTGAGAGATAGGGCAAGTATTATTATCCCCATTTCACTGAGGAACCTGAAGCTCAGAGTTGTAAAGTGAATCTCCCAAGACTACCATAGCTAATAACAGATCCTGCCTGCCTAATCCCAGTATAATATACTCTTTTCTGTATAACTCTACTGTCTATGTCCTGTGGATATAGATCTGGAAAAGAAATGCTTTGCAACTCTGCAGTTCTTTTCCTTAGTTCTAAAGTGAAAGCTGTCTTGGAGACACTTCCAGGAGAGTCAGGCCCTGCAACAGGGGACACTACTTGGCAGGGTACCACAGGACCTCTTCTGTGTACAGCCAGTACCTTCAAGAACAGGAGACATAGCCGACTTTTCTAACACATAGAATCAGGCACAGAGACTTAGACAAAATGAAAAGTCAGAGAAATTTATCCCAAATGAAAGAACAAGACAAGGCCATGGACAGGGATCTAAGGAGAAAAGATATAAGTAACATTCCTGATAGATAATTTACAGTAATGATCATAAAGATACTCACTAAACTTGAGAAAAGAGTGCAGGACATCAGTGAAAACCTTAACACAGATAAGGAATAACACAGCAGAGAGAAACACATTTGATGGCATGAACAGGAGGCTGGAAGACGCAGAAGAATGAATTAATGACCTAGAAGACAGAGAAAGGGAAAGTAATCAAGCTGAAAGGGAAGAAAAAAGAATTATGCAAAACAAGAATACCCTTAGGGAACTTGGTGACTCCCATCAAACATAAACACATTCCAGCTATAGGAGTCCTAGAAGTAGAAGAGAGAGAAAAGGTGGCAGAAAATTTATTTGAAGAAATAAGAGCTGAACTTTCCTGACATGGGGAAGGAAACATATCCAGATACAGGAGGCATAGGAAACTCCCTTCAAAATAAAAAAAAAGCAGATTCACACCAAGACATAGTATAATTAAACTAGTAAAATACATAGTGCTAAAAAATATTAAAAAGCAGCAAGATAGGGATGTCTAGGTAGCTCAGTCAGTTAAGCATCTTATTCTTGAATTCACGTAAGTCATGATCTCAGGGTCATGGGATCAAGGCCCCGTATCAGACTCCATGCTCAGTATGGGGTCTGCTTGTCCCTCTCCCTTTGCTTCTTCCCAAACCCCCTGCCCATGCTCCCTTGTTCTCACTCTCTTCCTCTCTCTCTAAAATAAATACAATCTTTAAAAATAATAAATAAATAAATAGCAACTTAAAAGAAGACTGTTACACACAAAGAAACCCCATTAAGCTAGCAGCAGATTTTTTAGCAAAAAAAAACTTTCCCAAACCAGAAAGGAGTGGCATGATATATTCAAAATGCTGAATGGGAAGAACTTGCAGCCAAGAATATCCTATCCAGCAAGGCTGTCATTCAGAATGGAAGGAGAGATGAGTTTCCCAGACAAACAAAACTAAAGGAGTCTATGACCTCTAAACTGGCCCTGCAAGAAATATTAACGGGAACTTTTTGAGTGGAAAGCAAAGACCAGAAATGACAGTATGAGGTAGGAAACACAAAAAAGTAAAAATGAATATTTCTGTAAAAAGAATCAGTCAAGGGCGCCTGGGTGGCTCAGTGGGTTAAAGCCTCTGCCTTCAGCTCAGGTCATGATCTCAGGGTCCTGGGATCGAGGCCCACATTGGGCTCTCTGCTCGGCAGACAGCCTGCTTCCTCCTCTCTCTCTGCCTGCCTCTCTGCCTACTTGTGATCTCTCTGTCAAATAAAAAAATAAAATCTTAAAAAAAAAAAAAGAATCAAAGAACTCACAAAAGGAAGTATATACCTAAAATGTGGGGACGAGAAGAGTAAAGAATGGGTTCAAATTTAAATGACCATCAATTTAGTATAGACTGCTATATGCAGAAGAGATTATATGCAAACTATATGAAACCATTTACCAAAAACCACTAATAAATATGGGAATAATAGAAAGAAATTTAAATATGTCACTGAAAAAACAAGCAAACATGAAAGAAAGACAAGAAAGGTTCAGAGAAAATCTTTTTTAACAAATTAAAAAATGGCAATAAATACCTATCTATCAATAATAACTTCATTTTTTTTTTTAAGTAGGCTCCAAGCCTAGCATGGAGCCTAATGGAGAACCCAAACTCATATCCCAAGATCAAGACCTGAGCTGAGATCAAGAGTCAGATGCTTAACCTACTGAGCCACCCAGGCACCCCAATCAGTAATTACTTTGAATGTAAATGGACTAAATGCTCCAATCAAAAGACATAGGATGAAAAAACAAGACCCATCTATACACTTGTCTACAAGAGGCTCATTTTAGACCTAAAAACAGCTGCAGATTGAAAGTGAGGAGGTGGAGAAACATCTATCATGCAAATGGATGTCAAAAGAAGACCATCCTTCTATTGGACTTCTGCTGGACAAAATAGGGGACAATCCAAAAGAAGATATAACAGTTGTAAATATTTATGGGCCCAACATGGGAGCACCCAAATACACAAAACCGTTAAGAACAAACATAAAGGAACTAATCGATAGTAACACCATAACAGTAGAAGACTTTAACACCCCACTTACACCAATGGACAGGTCATCGAAATAGAAATTGATGCGGAAACAATGGCTTTGAATGACACAGTGAACCAGATGGATTTAACAGAATATTCAGAACATTCCAGCCCCAGAGAGCCTAATATGCATTCCTTTAAAGTGCACCTGGAGCTTCCTCCGTGATAGATCACATATTAGGCCACAAAACAAGCTTCAGCAAATTCAAAAAGATCGAAGTCATACCATGCATCTTTTCTCACCATAGTGCTATGAAACTGAAAGTCAACCACAAGAAAAAATTGGAAAGACCACAAATAACAATGAATAGGTTAACCAGGAAATAAAAGAAGAAATTAAAAAGTA
This sequence comes from Spilogale gracilis, assembly GCA_004023965.1. Lineage (NCBI taxonomy): Eukaryota > Metazoa > Chordata > Mammalia > Carnivora > Mephitidae > Spilogale > Spilogale gracilis. The sequence goes on along the minus strand of PITA01020499.1, from coordinate 20,985 downwards.
CATGGAAACAAATGAAAATGAAAACACAGCAATTTGAAACCTTTGGGGTGCAGCAAAAGCAGTTCTCAGAGGGAAGCTTATATCAATACAGGCATACCTCACGAAGCAAGAAAACCTCAAATAAAGAACCCAGCCCTGGGGCACCTGGGTTGCTCAGTCTTCAGTATCTGCCTTGGGCTCGGGTCATGATCTCAGGGTCCTGGGATCGAGCCCTGCTTTCAGATTCCTTGCTCGGCAGGAAGCCTGCTTCTCCCTCTCTCATTCCCCCTCCTGTTCCCTCTAGCTGTGTTTTTCTCTGTCAAATAAATACATAAAATCTTAATAAAAAAACAAACAAACCTTGCATTGAAAGGAGCTAAAAAAAGAACAACAAGTGAAACCTAATAGGAGCCGAAGAAATAATAAAGATTAAAGCAGAAATAAATGATATAGAAACTAAACAAACAAACAAACAATAGAACAGATCAATGAAACCAAGAGCTGGTTCTTTGGGGAAAAATCAATAAAATTCACAAACCTCTAGCCAGACTTATCAAGATAAAAAGAGAAAGGGTCCAAATAAATAAAAGTACAAATGGGGGAGGAGAAATAACAACAAACACCATGGAAATAAAATTATAAGAGAATATTATGGTGCTCGCTTCAGCAGAGAATATTATGAAAAACTACATGCCAACAAATTGGACAACCTAGAAGAAATGGATAAATTCCAGAAACATATAATCTAATGAAAGTGAAATAAAAGAAATAGAATATTTGAACAGACTGATTACAAGCAAAGAAATTGAATCGGTAATCCAAAAACTCCCAACAAGCCAAAGTCCAGGGCCAGATGGCTTCACAGACAAATCTATCAAACATTTAAGGGGCACCTGGGTGGTTCAGTCAGTTAAACTTCTGCCTTTGGCTCCAGTCACAATCCCAGGATTTAGGATCAAGCCCAGCATTGGGCTTCTTGCTCAGTGAGGAGTCTGCTTCTCCCTCTCCCTCCACCCCTACCCCTCACTCATAAGCACTCTCTCTCAAAGTAAACAAATCTTTTTATTTTTTAAATTTTTAGAAGATTTTATTTATATATTTGACACAGAGAGAACATGAGAGGGAACACAAATAGGAGGAGTAGGAGAGGGAGAAGCAGGCTCCCCACGGATTAGGGAGCCCAACACGGGACTCGATCCCAGGACCCTGAGATCATGACCTGAGCTGAAGGCAGATGCTTAATGACTGAGCCACTCAGGTGCCCAATAAAATCTTTTTAAAGAACAACAACAAAAACATTTTTTAAAAAGATTTTATTTATTTATTTAACAGAGAGAGAGATTACAAGTAGGCAGAGAGGCAGGCAGAGAGAGAGGAGGAAGCAGGCTCCCTGCCAAGCAGAGAGCCCCATGTGGGACTGAGATCATGACCTGAGCCAAAAGCAGAGGCTTTAACCCACTGAGCCACCCAGGCGCCCAACAAAGCATTTAAAGAAGAGCTAATGTCTTTTCTTCTCAAACTATTCCAAAAAATAGAAAAGGAAGGAAAACTTCCAAATTTATTCTGTGATGCCAGCATTATCCTGATATCAAAACCTGTTAAAGACACCACAAGTAAAGAGAACTACAGGGCAATATCCCTGATGAACACAGATGCAAATATTCTCAACAAAATACTAGCAAACCAAATTCAGCAGTACACTGAAAACAGCATTCACCACAATCCTGTGGGATTTCCTCTAGGGTTGTAAGCGTGGTTCAGTATTCACAAATCAACGTGATATATCACATCAACAAGAGAAAGACTAGAAACCATAAAAGCATATGGCAAAGTACAACATCCATTCATGATGATATCCTCAACAGAGCAAGATTAGAGTGGAGCATACCTCAACATAATAAATAGCTTACTATATGGAAAACCCATCGCTAACATCACCCTCAATGGGGAAAACTGGGAGCCTTTCCCCTAAGATCAGGAACAAGACAGGGATGTTCGCTCTCACCATTTCTATTCAACATCATACTGGAAGTCCCAGCCGTAGCAAGCAGACAGTAAAAAGAAATAAGAAGCATCCAAATCAGTAAGGAGGAGGTGAAACATTCACTTTGCGGATGACATGATACTCTCTATATAGAAAATCTGAAAGACTCCCCCCAAAAAACTTCTGGAACTGACAAACAGATTCAGTAGAGTTTCAGGACACAAAATCAGTATACAGAAATCTGTTGTATTTGTGTACACCAATAAGGAAGCAGCAGAAAGAGAAATTAAGAAAACTATCACATTTACAATTGCACCACAAATAATAAGATACCAAGGAACAGACCTAACCAAAGAGGTGAAAGACCTGTTCTCTGAAAACTATAGAGCACTTATGAAAGAAACTGAAGATGACACAAAGAAATGGAAAGACATTCCATGCTTATGAATGAAGAACAAGTTTTGTTAAAATGTCATACCACCCAAAGGAATCAGACATTTAATGCAATCCCTATCAAAATACCACCAACATTTTTCACAGAACTAGAACAAACAATCCTAAAATTTGTGTGGAACCACAAAAGACCCTGAATAGTTAAGTAATTCTAAAAAAGAAAAGCAAATCTGGAAGCATCACAGTTCAAGACTTAGGCGATATTACAAAGCTGTAGTCATCAAAACAGTATGGTACTGGCACAAAAACAGACCCTTAGATCAATGGAACAAAAAAGAAAATCCAGAAATGGGTCACAACTATATGGTAACTAATCTTCAACAAAGTAGGAAAGAATATTCAATGGGAAAAAAAGACAGTTTCTTCAAATTGTGTTGGGGAAACAGGACAGCAATATGCAGAAGAATGAAACTGGACCACTTTCCTACACCAGACACAGAAATAAATTCAAAATGGATGGAAGACCCAAATGGAGACAGGGAATTATCATAATCCTAGAGGAGAACATAGGCAGCAACCTCTTTTGACCATGGCCATAGTAATTTCTTACTAGACACATCTCTGGAGGCAAGGGGAACAAAAGCAAAAATGAACTACTGGAATTTCATCCAGATAAAAAGCTTCTGGACAGCAAAGGAAGCAATCAATAAAACTTAAAGGCAGCCTACAGAATGGGAGAAGATATTTGCAAATGATGTGTATGATAAAGGGTTAGTATCCAAAATCTACAAAGAACTTCTCAAGTTCAACATCTAGAAAACAAATAATCCAGTTAAGAAATGGACAAAAGATATGAATAGACATTTTTGCAAAGATGACATCCAGGTGGCTAACAGACACATGAAAAAATGCTCAACATCACTCATCATCAGGGAAATACAAATGAAAACCGCCATAAGATACCACCTCACACTGGTCAGAATGGCTCAAATTAATGCAAGAAATAACAGTTGCTGGTGAGGTTGAGGAGAATGGGGAACTGAGCCATCTTGTACTGTTGGTGGAAATGGAAACTGGTGCAGCCACTCTGGAAAACAGTAGAGGTTCCTCAAAATGTTAAAAGTAAAACTTCCTACAACTCAGCAATTGTGCACTACTAGATATTTATCCAAAAGATACAAAAATATGTGGTACATGTGTCCCATTGTTTATTGCAGCATTATCAACAATAATCAAACTGCAGAGTCCAAATGTCCATCAGCTGATGAATGGAGATATATATATATATATATACACACACACACATATATATATGACGGAATATATATATATATATATGATGGAATATTACTCAGCTATCAGAAAGAATGAAATCTTCTCATTTACAACTACATGGATGGAGCTAGAATGTATAAATGCTAAGTGAAATAAGTCAGTCAGAGAAAGACAAATACCTTATGATTTCATTCATATGTGGAATTTAAGAAACAAAACAGATGAGCATATGGGAAGGGGAGGGGAAAAAAAGAGAAAAAGAAGGAAACAAACCGAAAGAGACTCTTAATGATAGAGAACAAAGTGGGGGTTGATGGAGGGAGGTGGGTGCGCGATGGGCTAGATGGGTGATGGGTATTGAGGAGGGCACTTGTTATAATGAGCACTGGTTGTTGTTTGTAAATTCTACTCCTGAAACCTGTATTGCACTGTATGTTAACTAAATAGAATTTAAATAAAAATTTGAAAAGTCAATCAGAGAAAGACAGTTATCCTATGATCTCACTGATATGAGGAATTTGAGAAACAAGACAGAGGATCACAGGGGAAGGGAGGGAAAAATGAAACAAGATGAAACCAGAGAGGGAGATAAACCATAAGAGACTCTTATCTCGGGGAAATAAACTGAGAGTTGTGGAGGGGAGAGGGGTGGGAGGGATGGAGTCGCTGAGTGATGGACATTGAGGAGGGTATGTGCTATGGTGAGTGCTGTGAATTGTGTAAGACTGATGAATCACAGATCTGTACTCCTGAAAAAAATAATACATTATGTGCTAATTTAAAAAAATAAGGAAAATAATACCAACTTCATCACATTGTGATAAATTATTGAGAGCACTAGTTACAGTCCTGCTACATGATAGGTGCTTTACAAATAGTTCATATTCTTCTCCTGTTTCTGTTAATAGTATTCCGAGGCCTAGCAGTGTGATATTTAAGGTCTCATTAAACTTTGGTGTGAATGACTGAATTAGTCTCCTTACGTTTCAAAATTATCAGTGCTATGTGCTAGTAAGTAGAGGTATAACACTGCTAATCTTACTACACCAAGCTATGCTTTCCATATTTTATGAGGTTTCTTGCCTTTTATGTATTCCACATGGCCCCCATTTTGGAATTGAATGTTTTGAGGAAGAAATGTTGTTCAGTCTCCTTGTTCTTTCTCCTATCCTTTTCATGGCATGCTTTTCATTTCTCTTGCCTTTATAGCACTCACCTTAATCTAGATTATACTCATCTTATTTGTAGACTTGTCTTTGCCCCTGAAGAGCTTAAAATCTATCTCAGAGTTTCTTAACTTATTTGAGGTTCCTTGTTAACGTTACTTTTGAGACTATAATGAAAGCTTTGAACCATCGCCCACCCTCAGCAAAAAGTATATATGTACAAACAAAAGTTTTCATAATTAGTTCAGGAGATTTGTGGACTCCAGAGTATGGACTCTTTTTCTAGATACTGTGTTCCTTACAAGTTATACCTGAGTTTCATTGGCTTTTGTGTTATGACAGGAGATACTCAGCAAAAAGTGTTTGAATTAATTCAGTTAAATCTTCAAGTTTCTCACTACAGAATCTCTAAACACATTTTCTTTTTTTTCTTAGGCTTCCATCTCAGTGGCACAGTAACTGAGGCAGCTACTACTTCTGAACCAGCAATGACTTACAAAGTTGCAATCAGTTTTGATCGATGCAAAATCACTTCAGTGACGTGTGGCTGTGGAAACAAAGACATATTCTACTGTGCTCATGTGGTAGCACTCTCACTCTACAGGATCCGTAAACCAGACCAAGTCAAATTACGTCTTCCTATCTCAGAAACCCTTTTCCAGATGAATAGGGACCAGCTACAAAAGTTTATTCAATATTTAATCACAGCACACCACACTGAAGTTCTTCCTACTGCACAGAAACTGGCAGATGAGATTCTATCCTCCAACTCCGAGATCAACCAAGTGCATGGTAATTATACATTTTGTTGCAAAAGCCTACTTTGTTGCTTTGTTGCCTATTTAGAGGTTGAAATTTTGGGGGGAATATTTTTGCAGTTGTAATTGCTTAAAACTTAATGAGTTCATTCTATCCAAACAACTATTTAACTCTTAGTTTCTTAAAGCCGTCCAATTGTCTACCATATAAAGGTTTTGGCAAAAAGGAGAGAGAATGTTAGAGTCATATATTGATGTAGTTTATGAACTTTGTCTATATAATCCTTGTCTCCAGGAGCCTGGAATAGTCAAGAGTGAGAGAACACCTAAAATAATTTGTGTCATTCAGTGAAATTAGATGGATATGAGAATTTCCTTGATATTTTAGGATCCCACATAACATCGGGATTATTCTAAAGAGCATCTGTTAGCATTGTGATCAAGAGCCATATGTGCTGGGAGGGTGCATGGATGGAGAAAGATGTCATGTTCACTTATTCATTCAATGGCTGTATATTGAATACCCGCTCTGTGCAAGAATAGTGCTGATTGTTGAAGGCATAAAACAGACATAGTTCTTGCCTTCAAGTAGCTTAAAATGTAGTAGAAAAGACAGCTAAGTTTGAAACAGAGGCTAATGAAGCCAGGTTGTAGACTTTATCATAGGAAAGAATTCTGAGAAGGGATTTTATTTGTTAGAACTCTGTGTTCCAGATACCACCCAAGGGACTCTATATATGTCAATTCATTTAGCTTTCAAAACTAGTCTATGAAATACATGTTTTAACTGCTTCCATTTTATAAATAAGGAAATTATTTATGACCCAGGCTCACCTGACTTCAGAACTCAAGGTTTTCATGCTTCTCTATAATACTTCTTTATTTTTAGAAGATAATTGTGGTGCCAGCATAAAAGAGGCAAGGAGACCAGAAGGACGGCCCGTATAATACTGTAGTCTGTGTGCCAGAGGGTCTGCCTTTCCCAGTTGTCCAATAGAACTAGTCAGGTCCTACATACAATCTCACCACTCCTCAGAAACAAAGATAGACACACAAGCTTCCAGGAACTCTTGCTAACTAGCAGAAGTAATCTTCTTTTGCTTTATACAGAAAGTTGTGGTGTTTACATAATAACTGAACTCTCTATAGGGAGTACCTTCACCTATTCCTTATCCTACATAGAGAGGCTGTTCTACTTCTGTGGCCTCCTTAAGTCTAGAGCTCTTATGAGACCTGAGTTCTGCCTCATCCCAGTGTCTGTAGCACCAAAAGAGAGGTAAAACAATAAAGTATTTAAGAGATAATATGAGAAAATATGTTCATGTCCTTGAGGTAGGAAAATTTTTTTTTCTTTTTTTCATTTTTTTTTTTATTTTTTAAGATTTTTATTTATTTGACAGAGAGAAACACAGCCAGAGAGGGAACACAAGCAGGGGGAGTGAGAGAGGGAGAAGCAGGCTTCCCGCCAAGCAGGGAGCCCGATGTGGGACTCGATCCCGGGTCTTTGGGATCATGACCTGAGCTGAAGGCAGTCGTTTAACCAACTGAGCCACCCAGGTGCCCCAGGAAAAATTTTCTTAAGAAGATTTGAAAAGGAACTACATTAAAATTTTAAATGCGTTTTTATCAAAACACACCTAAGAGACTAAAAAGGCAAGTAGTGGGAAAAGGTATTTACAGTATGTATAATTGACAGAGTTTATATCCCAATACAATAAGAACCCCTACAAACAGTAAAATGGACAAGAAACACACAGAAAGGATATCCAAATGGTTAATAAACATATTAAAAGATACTTTAATTAGTAATCAGAAAATGCAAATTAAAACCAGAATGAGATAACATTACACACCCACCAGAAAGACTGAATTTTTAAAACTATCAGTAGTGGGGCGCCTGGGTGGCTCAGTTGGTTAAGCGACTGCCTTCGGCTCAGGTCATGATCCCGGAGACCCGGAATCAAGTCCCACATCGGGCTTCCTGCTCGGCGGGAGGCCTGCTTCTCCCTCTCTCACTCCCCCTGCTTGTGTTCCCTCTCCGGCTGTGTTCCTCTCTGTCAAATAAATAAAATCTTTAAAAAAAAAACAAAAACTACCAGTAGCAACTGTCGGTGAGGATATTGAGCAACTGGAACTACTATATTGCATGTGGGAATTACTATATCACAGCTACAAATTGTGGCAGTCACTTTGAGAAACTGTTCAGCATCATCTAACTAAAGTTGAACATATACATACCCTGCGATCCAGAAATTCTAGATGTTTATGTCAATGGAAATGAGTGGAATAATTTACAACAGTTTAAATAGAAATAATCCAAATGTCATCAACAGTAGAGTGACTAAATAAATTGATACATTCATAGAATACTATACATCAATGAAAGTAAATTAAGTACTATTGCGAAACCCCAAAACATGGGTAAATCTTACAAACATGATGTTGAATGAATGAAGCCAGAAACAAAAGAATAAATCTTGTATGATTCTACTTATGTTAACTTCAAACACAAGTCCCTGGTGTTAGAAGTTAGGATAGTGGTTAATTTGGGGGAAGAGGAAAGGAGATAGTGTTTGTGAAGGGACTTACAGGATGCTGGTAGTATTCTATTTCTTGACTTTGGTGAATTATTATGTGATAATTCATCAAGCTGTGCACGTAAGACTTGTGCATGCTTCAAAATTAATACTTGTTTTTAAATATTAATTTAATTTTAAAAACAGTGTGTATATGTGCATATATGTACATGTATACACAAAGACTGGAATAAAGACCATAATATTAACAGTAGTAATCTATGGCTGGTAGCACTGTAGGTGGATTTTATTTTCTTTATGCTTTAGTGTGTTTTATATAATAAGCATGTATTGTTTTTATACTTGTAAAAAAGGATGTTTAACAATGACAGAAAAATTAGTTCCCTAATAGTTCCCTCAGGACAGATCTCATTGTTACAGCCTCGGTGCTAACTTGGAGTCTCAATTCACCTAATGGTTTGTTTCATAATTATTTATAAAAGACATCCTTTCTATTTTATCTTTACTTGTTACCATTTCTTTTACAATCCTGTGGAAAATTTCACACTATAACATTAAAGTGTCATTTACACTGACTGAGTCCACTTTGCCACTACTGAGGGTAGTTTCATACTCACCTGTTTTTAGGAAAAGACTAACATGAAGATAAATAGAAACATTTTTTTTTTTTTTAACCAAAGGATTAAAAAAAAAAAGATTTTGCCTAGGAGTTAGTGAGCGAAAGCTGGAGGGACTAGTTGTGAACTAAAGACTATTTTTTTTTCTTTTTTTAAAATTTGACAGACCTAGGAGCACAGGTAGGGGGAGTGGCAGGCAGAGGGAGAAACGGGCTGCTGCTTAGCAGGGAACCTGAGGTGGGACTTGATCCCAGCTGAAGGCAGATGCTTAACTGATTGAGCCATCCAGGCACCCCCAGACCTACTTCATCTAATTAAAATTATCCATGTTCTTGTTCATTTATTCCCACATGTTCTACCCTCTTCTACTTATCTGACCTTTAATCTTGACATTTCCTACAGATTACTCTTAAGTTTTCTCCTCTTCCTATCCGTATGATCTCTACAGGCAATCTCAGCTACCTTCTTGACTTGAAACGTTATCTGTGACTATGATTCCTAGATTACTTCTCCTCTATGCAACTGACTATTCCATATCACAGAGACATCCCCAGATCAACATACCCAGATATCAATTTACCTTCTTCCCCAAACTTGCTCAGTAAATAACACCACCATTTAGCCACTGGATCGTGATAGAAATCTTATAGTCATCCCTCATACTTTTCACTTATAATCTATACGCATTTCATTGCAAGACCTGTTAATTTTACCTCAAAAGTATATTTCATCATTTTCTACTTCTCTCTATTGATACTACCTTCACCCTAAATCAAACTAGTATAATCTCTCACCTATAGTTCTAATTTATCTTTCCTTTTCCACTATTCATCCCTTCTATTCCAGTCTCCACGTGTAACTTTTCTATAACTACAGACTTTGTCATGGATAAAGTCCAGATTTCACATGACCTGTAAAACCTTGTATCATCTGGCTTTGGCTTACATTTTCATGTGATTTTTCACTTTTCTTGAAATACTCTTCTTATCCTCCTCCCTTTATTATAATTGTACTTAATTACTGCCATAATTTGCAACTTTATGCTTCTTTGAGCAAAAAATAGACACAGTGTTTCCTCCACTCTTTGCTAGACTGTCCTAATTCATTCCTTGGGTGTTCATTTAAATGCCACTTTCTCAGGGAAAACTTTGACCTGTCTTTCTTCCCACACAAATATGTACATGTGTAATTATTTGTAAGTTTCCTTTCCTCAACTAGTCTATCAGCTCCACAAGGATAAGAACTATGTCTGCTTTGTTTATCACCATACATCCAGTATTTGGCACAGGTCCTGACACATAGTAGGCTCTCAATTAATAATTGGTTGAGTAAATGAAAATATCTTAGAAAATCCTCCTTGGGGCCTCTTGCCAGTTCATGCTCTCCCAGATGACTTTAATTCCTTCAACAGTCATACCAACTCCTTAAAGTAGTGTTACCTGGATGCCTCAAATATTGACTCACTCCCCTTTTTTCTGCAACCATCCATTTTGACAGCTCTCTTTCTCATCTCCTGGATTCATTGTAGATCAGCAAACATTTACATGGTTTACCTTCCTTTTTTACCTATCAAATAAACAAACCCTTCTGAAGGGTTGAAATTTTACTGTTAGTAACTCTCAAGGCTTTGCCTTATCCAGGCCCTTCCCGGCAGTTTTCTATGGTTTTTACCCTGCATATTTATAAATTGTGCCTTATTTCTTCGGGCGCTGCTGCCACTACCACCACCTGGGCCCAAAGCTTCTCTGGTTTTCTCCATACCCCTTTGAACTTTTATAGGAGGTTATCCACACTTCCAACCAGTTAATTAAGGCCTTCTCCCCTGGGAGATTGGGTCCTGTTCCTGCTTTTTCCTATCCTAACTGAACCACCCAAGAGTCAGAACTGGTATTCAAACCATCTCTGCTTGTTTTGGGAGCATCATTTCTGTTCTTCCCTCATCCCCATCCTTAGCAACAAGGTACTCAAAGGCCCAGTCCTTGGTTTATACCTAGTATATCTCATTTTATCTCAGTTCTGTCTTTATAGAGCTACTGAAACCTAGAAACATTAGAGATGAGACTCTATAATCTTCATTTTTAACAGACCCCAGATGATTATTCTGTATATTAACAGTTGAGAATCACTGTACTAGTAAGCTATCATCCTCACTAAAGGGAAATTGCCTTTTCTAACTAATCCTATATTCTATGTAGTGGAATAGGCCAAGAAAGGATTTGACTATCCTCATACACACCATCCAATTTTATGTTCTAGGGCCTGAAACCAGCTTTTGGCTCCCCATGCTCAGGCCTATGAGGCTAGAAGCTGAAGTTTAGTGTTAGAGTGAAAAACAGACTTTGAAGAGAGACCTGCATATAGATCCTAACTCATGTATTTTCTATCTGTTATATTACTTACCTGTATAAGCTTTAGTTTTTTCATTTTAAAATTAGAATAATAATACTACCTTCTAGAGTTTGTAAGAGATCGTTGGAATTTACTTACCCAATAAGCATTGATCACCTACTATGTGCCAAGTATTGTTCTGCATGTTGCAAATATACCAGCAAATAGAACCAGTTATACCCTCAAGGAGAGTATGTTCTAGTGAGGATATCTGTAAAAAGTGCTTAGACTCTGGCATATAGGAAGCACTAAAAATGTGACAAATATTTAAGGATAAGGAGTATATTTGTTCTGCTTTGCCACTTTAGGAATACAAAAGAAGTATAAGATATATTATTTGGGGTGCCTGGGTGGCTCAGTGGGTTAAAGCCTCTGCCTTCAGCTCAGGTCATAATCTCAGGGTCCTGGGATCGAGGCCCGCGTCAGGCTCTCTGCACCACAGGGAGCCTGCTTCCTCCTTTCTCTCTGCCTGCCTCTCTCCCTACTTGTGATCTCTCTCTGTCAAATAAATAAATAAAATCTTTAAAAAAAAAAAAAAAGATATGTTATTTGCCCACCTAGAGCTTAAATGTGGATGGTCAGTGAGACATGTATTTGTTTATTCTATAAATACTAACTCAGTGCTATAATAAGCCAGGCCTTGTGAGGTACAGAACTGAACACTTCTTTAAAAACTTCAATTTGGGGAATATATGAGAAACGCACAATTCTGATGTAGAGCAAAATGCAACAGGTCTTTAAGAAAAGTAATAAAGTGTTAAGAGTATTACTCCTTTTGTATGTATTTGAGCATAAAATGGACATACTTTTGACAGGTGGTAATATGGCTAATTTAGGGAGAGTGTAAAAAGAGCCTCTTCTGCCAAGTGAACTACACAGTGCATGAAACATGCCAGTGTTGGCCTTTCTGTATACTTATTTTATGGTTTCCATTGCTCATTGCAGCCCTGACTCTAGCGCTTAGGCAATACTGACAATACGAAGTATTGTTTGTTTGGTCAAAGAACAGGTTGCAGGAGAGGGAGAGAAATGAAGGAAAATGCAGAAGTGAAGTGATAAGGAACTGTGATTGATTTCTGAAAACACCAAGTTTCTAGCTGAAACATAGTGTAAATATAGCGTAGACAAGGCTAGAAATGAAAGATAAGGCCTGAACATAGAGAGCCTTGAATGCCAAGCTAAAGCATATGGACTTAATAAAAATGGTGCATCACTGAAGACTTCTAATCAGAACTGTGTCTAGAATGATACATGTGAAGAAAAGTAGTATACAGTAGATAACCATAAACTGGACAGTCATATGTATTAATTAGTACTTGTAGAATAACTGAATGTGTGAACCCTCCTGATTTCATGGAAAACAGTATGCACTAAAAAAGCTTAGCAAAAGAGCAGCTTTTCTGGGTAGAACTAGATTTCATTTAATCAGGACTTTGATACAGGAAGACAAGAGAAAAAGTGGACTGACTGATTAAACATGACATGAATTTCTAATCTATTGCATGACCATACTTGTAGAGTGTTTATTTATAGCCTTTTATCACTTGGAGGCAGGTTTCTAAAAACTTAACATGGGGCTTTGTCTTTGAGAAAGTGAGACAAGATTCAGTTTTCATTCCATAACTATTCCTGAGGTGCCTGTCACATGACCAGCACAGCGCTATGGGCGATTCAGCTGTGAGCCCGCAGCTAACAGGGCACGAGGGAGGAGGGGTGTGTGAATAACCAAAACTGTTTGAAGGTGGTGCCCCGAGTCCAGATACAAAAGGTATTTTGAGTATCAGTTCATACAGTCTTTCACCTTGTATGCAACTCTGCCTTTGCCTTAAGGGGCAAGTTTCTAGAGATTTAGAAGTGTTGACTCTGCTGAGAAGCTACAGTTGCATAATGAACTTTAAAAACAGAATTTTGTGACCTGTACTTTAAGGTTGCAAAAAGAAGGGAAAAAAAATAAATGTCACCCTCCTAGGGAAAAAAAATACATCACTTTTTTATGCTTGTGCATTTCCTTCTGGGATTTTTTCCCCCTGGAGTGGTATTTGTAGACCATTTGGAAGGAGATAAAACTGAGACATAAATGAGTATGAAACTAACATTAGCCCTCTTACATTTATTTAGGACCACACAGTTGACAGAGCCCAAAATAAGGGAGAATAAGCCATCCACTTTTTAACATACTCACAAAGTATGTTAACATACTTAACATACTCACATACTCCTGCCAAATGTGTAGCATTCGAATTCAGGGGACTCATTTCACTGTTCCCATTCCTCACAGGTGCCCCTGACCCCACAGCTGGGGCCAGCATTGATGATGAGAACTGTTGGCATTTGGATGAAGAACAGGTGAAAGAACAAGTGAAGCTCTTTCTCTCCCAGGGTGGTTACTATGGATCTGGAAAGCAACTCAATTCAATGTTTGCCAAGGTAAGATATGAAAGGCATTTTTTTTTTCTTTAAGTAAACTGGGCTCACCGCACTTCTGGCTTTATGCATTGTAGCTAGCTCACTTGACCTGTCTGTACTCAAGACTTGAAAACTAAAGGGAGGGCTGATCAGAGCAGACCTGAGCTAGAGCAGGTGGCATCCAGCAACCCTTACTACTTCACCCTGGTAGTCCTCTTCTTTCTGCTCCACTCTAAATAAATTAGCATTGCTGGCAGTTTTCATCAGGAAGCCACCATCCCTCTGCTTTGATCCCAAGGCTGCCGGGTGAGGCCTTGAAGAAGAGATACAGTATTTTAGAACTCTGGGCTCTCGTGGCAGGTTTTCTTTCTTTCTTTTTTTTTTTTTAGTGATAGATGATTTACCCATTCTCCCATTTAAAATGTGCGTTTCAGTGGTCTTTAATTTTTCACAGATATGTGTACCCTTCACCATAGTCAATTTTAGAACATTTTCATCACTCTAAAAAGAAACCCCATACCCTTTACCTGTCACTTCCCCTTTTCCTCACTCCTCCTCCCCCAGCCCTAAGCAACTGCTAATCTACTTTCTGTCTCTATAGATTTCCCTCTTCTGGGCTTTCTTAGGAGTAGAATAATATAGTTTATAATCTTTTGTGACTGACTTCTTTCATTTAACGTAATATTTTCAAGGATCATCCATGTTGTGACATGTATCCATACTAATTCCTTTTTATGGTTGAATAATAATCCATTTACGAATATACCACTTCTGTTTATCCATTCTCTGTTAGTGGATATTTGGATTATTTCTACCTTTTGGCTATTATACATAATGCTTTTATAAACGTTCTCATACTAGTTTCTTTGTGGACATGTGTCTTCATTTCTCTCTGGGATTGGAATTGATAAGTCATATAATTCTACATTTAATTATGTGAGGAACTACTATACTGATTTCTAAAGTGGCTGCATCACTTTACATTCCCACCAACAGTGTATCGGGGTCTGATTTGTCTGTATCCTCACCAACGCTTGTTGTTATCTGACTTTTTGATTCTAGTCATCCTAGTGGATGTGAAGTGGTATCTCATTATGTATAGCAGGCTTTTTTGACATATGCAGAGAACTTGCTTATAGAACAAGAAGCCTTCTTTTTGGCCCTTTGAGTGTGTTATGCTTAGACACTTCATCTTCTCCTCCCCTTCCTTCTCCTCCTGCTTTTTTATAATGTGCAGTCACCAACCCCTGGCCCCTCCTTATGTGTCAGGTTCGAGAGATGCTGCGGATGAGGGATTCCAATGGAGCCAGGATGCTGACGCTGATAACTGAGCAGTTTATGGCTGACCCACGACTCACACTCTGGAGGCAGCAAGGAACAAGCATGACAGATAAGTGCAGGCAACTGTGGGATGAGTTAGGTAAGTCCCTCTATCTCAGAGAAGTGCTACGTCTGTCCTACCAGTTTGCCCCCTGCAGCAGTGTTAGTGAACACTTGCCATTGGTCATTACGTGGGTCTTGCTAAATGAACTTTAGCCTAGCTGTGAAAGATGTAGGCTCCACACAGGCCACCCAGAGTATTCTGAACTCACTTATGTTGCTTCCACAGCATTGTGCTTTGCTATTGACATCAGTATTTTGTTCCAGATCTTACCACATAGAAGCCTTTGCTGAGGGAAAATGTCTTCCCTCGGCTTCTGTTGCCTGGCACTAACCTGGCTCTCCAGATACTCATCAATCTTATTTTTCTTGCTTTTCCTGCATTTGCTCTTTTATATCACTACTAGACATACCTCTTAGACCTAGGGAAGTTTCCAACACTTGGGCCTTGGATTTCTTCTTCCTCTATACCCACCTGAGAACTTTTTTTTTTAAATACATGGCTTCAGAACTTACCTCTCTGTTGATCTCAGCCTCTTCTTTCCCCCTGAGTTCCAGTCCCGTATCAGCACTGCACTGTAACCATTTCCACTGAAAAATCCCCTGATCACCTGAAGCTTGAGAAATAATGAATTCAGGCCTTCAACCATAAAATGTTCCCCTAACTCTGGCAATGGCACCATCATTCCTTATTCTACCAAATTGGCTGTCAAGCACTCATTTTTCTTTCATTCCTAACATTCAGTCACCAAATTCATTTGATGCCTTGACCTTCAAAATGCAATTCAGTGTCCATTCACACTTTTTAATTTTCCATCACCACTGCTCTGGTTGAGGGCATTGGGAACTTTTAGATTAAATTAGACCTGCGGCCTCCTGAATGGCCTTTCTGTTCTAGATTCTCCTCATCAAGGCCATCTTCTTTGGTCATCATTTCTCTGTATCATTCCACTGCTCCAAGGTTAGTCTTGCAGTGCTAATACTCAACTCTCTCTCTGTTTTCAGAATCTTCTATACCCTGAATCCAATCATAACCCACTTTCAGTTATACTGGAAAAGCTCTATCATATTCTAAAAGTTCTAATATAGCTCCTCCATACTCCCTCCGTGCCTGAAAGCAACAACAAACTTTCCACTCATACAAAGTAATATAAGAGAAAGCTGCAGATTGGAGTTCAGTGAGTTCTTCTGGACTGAACCCCCTGGAGTATATATTTCATAGCCTCAGAGCTAAAAGACTTGCAGAGTGAGGCTTCATGACTGTGCAACTAAATTCATTTACTTTGGGGTTTTGTTTTGGGTGCTGAGTCCTTTTGATCTGTGGCACTAATGGCTCTGGAGTTCTCATTACTATGAATAGCTACATTTTTGAGTGTTACGAGCCAGACTCTGTGTTAGAGATTATACTCACATTTTTTTCACTTAATTCCCATAACAATCCTATATGATAATTGTGTGTTTACTGCAAAGAAACAGATATAGCTCTGGTTACTTCTGGATACAGACTAAAATTATAGAAAACTGTCTCTGCCATGACATAGTCATACTTTCTGAAGTACGGGAATGTTGCACTGTTGGTCTAAAGCTACTGGTCCAAACTATTGTGACCAGGGTCACATGATACAATACATGGCAACTTGGAGACTACTTCTAGACTCTTTACTCACAAGAAATTGCGGTCATGGATTCCCTTCCCATGTAATTTTGGTGCCTTCATATTTTTAGATGAGAAAACTAAGCTCAGAAAAGTTAAGTATTTTATTCAAGATTGCACATGGTTCTACCCATGGAACAGCAATATATTTGACTCCAAATCAAGCATCCCTCTTGACACCTTCCTCGGTTCTGTCTTGTTATGTGTTTTCTTCCTCTAAAATGCATGTTTTTAAATTTAAAATCAGCCTTCTTCAGTGAGTCAGTTTCATCTGAGTCCTGAATCTCTTGTGGTAATTTCTGTCTTACTCATGGGATTGTGCTGTGGACCTGGGCTTGGCCTTGGAGGCAAAGGCATATGAGAAGAAGTTAACATAGCTAGCTCCCAGTCCTTTTAAAGCATTTGTCATATACTTAGGTTCATTATGAAAAGCTCTTGTTTGACATTTTTGTATCTAAGAAATTGCTATTTCAGTCTTCCAAGAAACCCTCAGCATTCTGCAAAGACAGTGGTTCTCAAACTTCTCAAACTTCTCAAAATCACCGAACGTACTTATTTAAACAGGTTGCTGGGCCCTGTCCCCCAGAGTTTCGAATCTAGTAGGTTGAAATTTGTAAAGAATGCTGTTACCTCTGTTCCACAATTAGAGAACCACTATACTAAGAGAAGCCTAGTTGGGTCAGACACTAGAGTGTGGTGCATACATACTTCCCCTTGCTACTCTGAGGGTTCTTTACTGTTCACAAGGCCAGCTCACTTAGGAGGGACCAGGCAGGGTTTGTAGGAATTTAGGGGAGTGGACTCAGTACTTTCAGATCCCGAACCAGAGAAAATAGCAGTCAGACATGAAGTTTTCTCATCTCCCCTATCTGTAAACATGTGTGTTGCTTTCTATTCTGTTAAAATCTGTGAAGTATCTCTGCTTCTGTAAAAGGGCAATTCTTAAATATTTGCTCTGGGTCCTATGCCATCTCCTTTTCTCAAGAATTTTGCTTCTGTAATTATCTCCTTTCTCTGGCATTATTAATTTCTTCCTCTCTACTGGACCAATCCTGTCAGCATACAAAAATGCTCTAATATCTTCGATCTCAAAAGAAGTGCCTTTGATGTTCTCACCCCCCTCCAATTATTACCATATTCTCTTCTTCCATTCAAAGAAATATTTTTTTTTTTAGGTTTTCATTTAAATTCCAGTTGGTTAACATACAGAATAATATTAGTTTCAGATTACAATATAGTGATTCAGCACTTGCATACAGCTCCTGGCACTCATCACAAGGGCACTACTTAATCCCCATCACCTATTTAATCCTTCCCCCCACCCATCTCCACTCTGGTAACCATCAGTTGGTTTTCTGTAGTTAAAAGTCTGTTAACTTGGTTTGCCTCTGTCTCTTTTTCTCCCCTTGCTTGTTTTATTTCTTAAATTCCATATGTGAGTGAACCCATATGGCATTTGTCTTTCCTGACTTACTTCACTGAGCATTTTTACTCTTTAGTTCTATCCAGGTCATTGCAAATGACAAGATTTCATTGTGGCTGAGTAATGTTCCATTGTATGTCCATACCACATCTTCTTTTTTTTTTTTTTTTTAATATTTTATTTATTTGACAGAGAGAAACACAGCCAGAGAGGGAACACAAGCAGGGGGAGTGAGAGAGGGAGAAGCAGGCTTCCGGTTGAGCAGAGAGCCCGATGTGGGGCTCGATCCTGGGTCTCCAGGATCATGACCTGAGCCGAAGGCAGTCGCTTAACCAACTAAGCCACCCCAGCGCCCCTATTTGTGCATCTTTCTTAATGCTACATGCTTAGTTTAATGTTCCAAATTTTTTTACCTCCTGTACTTATGTATTTTAAAGATTTCCTGCTGCCTGGTGTTCATAAAGTACACTGTAATTGGCAGGAGCTCACAGTCCCTGGGGAAGGAGAAAACATCCAATAGATTAAATATGCAAAGGGACTAAAATGACTCCAGAGAGCATCTTTGCCTTATCCTTCCCCTTGTTTGGAATACACCCTCCCTCCATTTCTCTGCCCAAAGAACTCCTATTTATCACTTATTCATCTTTTAAAATGAAGTAATTACATGTATACAGATTAAAATGTCAAATACTTCTACAAACTTTAAAATAAAAAACAGTATTCCTTTGCCCCATTCTTTCACATTGCCAATTCCCACTTCTCAGAAAGAGCAGTCTTAAATCCTTTAGCTGCCCTTTCTAATATGCCCTTTCAGAATGAATGTTCTTTCTTGATTTTTATATTCTAGATATTATCTTTTATCTTCCTACAATGAAAGATGAGGATTTACCTCTCTAAAGATCAAATCCTTAGTATTCTTTCCCAGATAGGGCTTCTTATTCTTTCCAATATGGATAGGCTGAGAATGTTGCGATTACTTAAGTTCTTCTTCATTTTTAACAATCCCGTCTTTAAATTATTTCTCTCTTCTCATATTTTACTAGAAGTAGTCAAGAGGAACCAAGCTACTCTTTCAGTACTTCACTTAGATATGTCCTCAGCTAATTTTATCACTCAGAAGTTCTACCTTCCACAAAACACTAGGGCATGAACACAATTTAGTCAAGTGCTTTGTTCCTGTATAACAAGAATCACCTTCCCTACAGTTTCCACTAACATGTTTCACATTTCCATCTGAGACCTCATCAGAATGGACTTTACCTTCCATATTTCTACCAACACTCTGTTCAGGATTACTAAGGAGATTAAGACTGTACAAGTCTCCTCTTTTCCTTCTGAGACCTCACCAAAATTATCTTTAAAGGTCTGTTCATAGCAGCATAGGATTTTTAGCCCACAACTCCAAATTCTTCCAGCCTCTACCCTTTAGCCAGTTCCAGAACTGCCTTCACACTTTCAGGTATTTATTCTAGTAGTACCCCACTTCTTGTGCTAGTTTCTGTCTTTGTCTCTTTGGGGTGCTACAACAGATACCAGGTGACTTAAAAGCAAAAGAAATGTATTTCTCACAGTTCTACACGTTGGGAAGTCCAAGTTCAAGTGATTGGTAGATCCCCTGAATTTCACTGGGAAAGAACATTCCCCTTCCTGAAGTACATTTGGAAGAGGATATATTGCCTCTCCAAAGACAAAAGACCCGCCAAGCTCCATGGAGTGGTCATTCAACAGCAGGGGATAGAGGTGGGCGCAGAGGGCAGGTAACCCGGTCTCAGCTTTTGGCAATGCTTCACCATAGACTCCAGGCACCTGCACAGCCATGGGACTGCTTTTCTGGGAGAGAACAGTGCTGACCACAGTGCTGTGAGGTTCTCCTCCGAGGGAGGGGAATGCTCTGCACTTAGCCCAGTCCTTTAAGATTTGGAGTTTTGAATCCCAGCCTTCAGCCAGAGATAAAACACAAGAGAACTGTGGTGCTGGGAGTTTCAACAGACAGGTTGAGAGTAGGGATCTGACAAAAGCCTGGGACACAGGAGGGGAGATGGTTAGCTTTTCTTTGAGGGCATCCTCAACCGTGGTGGCCTCAAGTTCCCTCCCCGGGGGGAAAAGAGGGTGGGGTGACACCATCTTCTACCCTCACTTCCAGCCCTCTCTCACCAGCTCCATCAGACTTCAGAGAGAAACAGAGAGCCCCCAGGGGAGGCTGGAGTTGCTTACACCAAACCCCTCCATCCTGCACCTGGCAGGGGCATCTTTACTAAGGCAGGTCTGACTGTGAGCCAGCACAGTGGGCCTCTCCCCCAGGGGACCAACACAGGCCCCTTGCATGTACCAAGTCTGTTGATTATAGAGTGTTCCAAAGCATCAGCTTCCATTCTGGTAGAGATAGGACAAGGTTGGTTATTTATTTATTTATTTATTTATTTATTTATTTTTCCCTTTTGGAATCAGGTTTGTGGTTTTTTCTTCATTTGTTGGTTGGTTGGTTACTTTTTCTCACTTTTTGGATCAGGCTTCCTTTTATTTTTTCTTGCTTTCTTTTTTTCATTTCTCTTTCCTTTTTTAGAGAGGGAGAGAGAGGAAGGACAGAGGGAGAGAGACTCCTAAGCAGGCTTCATACATAGCACAGAGCCCAACACTGGGCTTGATCTCACGACCCTGATATCATGACTTGAGCCAAAATCAAGAAGCCAACACTTAACCAACTGAGCCAGTCAGGCACGCCTCCTTGTTTCTTTTTCTTTGGAATCAGGCTTATGGTTTTTTTGTTGGCCTCTTTGTTTGCTTTTCTTTTTTTTTTTTTTTAAGATTTTATTTATTTGACAGAGAGAAACACAGCTAGAGTGGGAACACAAGCAGGGGGAATGAGAGAGGGAGAAGCAAGCTTCCCGCGGAGCAGGGAGCCCGATGCGGGGCTCGATCCCAGGTCTCCGGGATCATGACCTGAGCTGAAGGCAGTCACTTAACCAACTAAGCCACCCAGGCACCCCTAGGCTTTTCTTAAGAAACAAATCAAGGGGCGCCTGGG